>PVLA01011732.1:0-50454 GCA_004027455.1 Hydrochoerus hydrochaeris
ACTTTTTTATTTTAAAATAGGCAAAATGCTAATACTTTGTACACAGATGAGGTTGTTCCAATAGAAAAGGAAAAAGCAAAGATGCAGGAACAGGGATGGAACTAGGTTGTAGTTATACTGGGGTGGGCAAAGGGGTGAAAAGCAGCTGGTTAGCCAAGGGTGTGCAGAGGTGGTGGTGGTGTCCAGTCTGTGTGTGTGTGTTGTGTGTGTGTTTGAGACAAGGTCTCACATCTCTTAGTGGAGGAGGAATTGGACAGAGGGCAAGGGGAAGTACTAGGGCAGCTCATAGCAGGGTGCCTGGGGTTTAGATAGGCTATCCCAGGTGAATAGGAGGGAGTAGAGGGTGGCAGTTGAGTGGCATGACAATAACAGACCTGACTCCAAGGAAGGTGGTAAAGGGAAGAGGAGGGTCTAAGCAGGTGGTGCTGTAGGCTCCAGAACTGTAGGATGCAAGGCACTATGGCAGAGAATGGGAGTCAAAAGAAGCAATCCACAGGGGCAGGATACTTGAGTGGGGAATACAGGGTGGGGGTGCAGGACACTCAGGTGGTGAGTACTGACCTGGAGGGTGAAGTCACAAGAGAAGTGAGCCGCAAGTGTTGGTGAGACTGCAGTACAGTACTGTGATGGAGTGGCTAAGTGCTGGACATGGCACCACCAGTGGCAAACACTACTAGGAAATTTTCTGAACCATTATCATTTATAATAAAATATCAGAAATGACCTAATGTATGTCAACAGAGAATCAGTTAAATAAAAGTATGACACATATACACAAAGGAACACCCATGGCAGTTAAAAAGGACTGGATCTGTAAACATTAATGTAAATCATACTGCTCAGTTAGATTACATAAAGGTAGACATTTAACTGATGTGTAAAAATCACTGCTATCTGTGATTAAACATGTGGGTATGAATAGTTTGTTTACAGAGAGTAGATGTGTCTTGGTACCACTCAGAAGTAGTCAGAAGAGGCCATGGTAGTGGGAGGGTCTAGAGGTCAGGGTTTGGGGGCCCTCCTGCCTATCAGTCCCTTCTGCACCCTTTTCATTGTGTCCCAGGATATATGTGACTGAACAAAAAGAATAAAGAGAGTGGATTTAAAAATAAAGACAAGATAAAATAAAACCAGAAACTAGAAAAGAACTGAAAAGGGCATTTTTCAGAAAGGATATTGATGAAACCACCTTCATTAAAGGGCCTTGCTAGTCTTCATGATGTGCAGGAGAATTGGCCAAGGTCTGCCCTGTGCTCTCAACTCCACTGCTGCTGTAGGACCACAGTGATATCAGTAATCCTTCTGAGAAAGTTGCCCCAAATAAAACAATTTGTGCCTATTCAAATAAATACTTGGATGTTTTCCCTAAATAAACAATTATCCCAGGGGAAAAAACAACAATGCTTCAGGTTGGCAGACCACAGGTGACCTCCCACTGCACCTCTGCAAGTCCCCAAGGCCCTCCCTCCCTGCACCATGGCCACTTCTACTGTTACTCCTCCTCCTCCTGGGCCACTTCTTCCTGTGAGTCTACTTGCTTTGATGACTGCCCTTCTGAAAACTACTTGTTGTTTTGTCTGCCCTGTGGGCTGTTTCAGTCAATGCTGTATCTCTGGCACCCAGAACACACCAAGTGGTTGCTGGATGAATGAATGAGTAAATGAATGAATGAGCACAGTCTCTGCTCTTCATCCTGGGGAAGTTTTAGTGCTACCAAAGGTCAAAGGCCCAGAAGTGAAGTTTAATGGAGATCCAGGGACACATCTTCTCTCATCTAGAGAAATTGGAGGGAAACTGGCAAAGGGAGAATATTCTGTAAAGATTTTGAGCTTCCTGTTTCTTTAAAAGCTGGAAAAAAGCCAGGTGTGCTGGTACACACCTGTAATTCCAGCACTTGAGAAGCTAAGGCAGGAGGATCATTGTGAGTTTGAGCCAACCTGGGCTAAATAGTGAGACCCTGACTCAAAAAAACCTAAATAAATAAATGTATATATGTATGCATGCATGTACATAGAAAAAGTTTTGTCCTAAAATATCCTCTCAGATTCTTGTGTGTGTTAGAGAAACGAGGAGTTAAAGTATAGTAATGACATGCCAACTAAGGGTAGTCCTGCTAGTGTCTTTGGGAAGGGTGCTGCCATTGTACTGTCCTTGGGAGGGAATGCAGAGTCAGAGAGACCAGAGTTCAAGTGGCAGAACTTGGAACCTATGTTCTCAGTCCTTATAATAGTCTACCTACATGAACATCCCAAGTGGAACAAGCAGCCTTCCCTGTAGCAGTGCTTATCATTAAACTTCAAACAGTCTCCAACTACTTATTTGGTTCTTGTCTTACAGCTCCTAGAACATAGTAAACTCCAGAAAGGTAGTTTTTTTTTTCCTTATTCACTCTCACAGTAAGTAGTAGATAGTGACCAAGTAGGTGATAGGACAAAATAACTGAATATATAAAACAGTAATATTACCTGTAAATAATAAAAATGCTTTTAAATCTCTAAAATTGAAAACCTGACTTTAAATCTATAAAAGTATTGTAAACACTTCTGCTTTGCAATGTCTCCCCGCCATGGTGTCAAAGTTCAAGAAATTTTACATTCCTATTACTCCCCTTCACACCTATGATCCTAGGTTTTTTGATAAAATCATCAACATACTGACAAATTCCTTCAGAGAAAATTTCCCTTAGCATCTTAAAGGAAGTTACCTCATTTATTCAGAAAAAGGGACAAAATTAGGCAGTACATGCAGACACATACATATCCCAGTTTCAGACTGCACATTCACCTGTCAGACTGTGCAACTGCTACTTCTGACATGCACCTGTCTTCAATAGCTTCAGCTCTAAAGAAATAAAGGTTCTAGTTCAGCATTTTACACTTGAGTACTGCACTAAAACTTTGTAATGTGCTGGCTATCACTGTTTTATAGGCCAAAACCTTGCTCTTTTAAGGGTATGAAATCCAAGAAGGAAGAAGACTAGGTCTCAAAGAGAATGGTTTACCAAAAAGTCACCTAGGAAGTTTATTAGGGTTGGAGCTGAAACTCATGCTTCCTTACTTTCAGCCCATACACTTTACTTCCGCTGCATCAGGTTCCATCTTGAAGACTGAGGCAGTCTTCTCTGTGACTAATCTTGGGCCTCCTTCTTTTTCCATTAAGGCACAGCTCCCAATTTCAAAATAGAAACCAATGAGAAAACCTGAATACAATGTTTGCAAACTTCATTTGTACATTACCCTCACACTTTTGCCTTATGAACATTATTATTCACTTAACTTTTTGCTTTAAAAAATATATACACAAAATGACCCAAATAAATTCTTAATGGTAATCTACAACGTACATTAAGTTAAATCTTGTCTACTAAAGCTCCAAAACTGCAGTATGTCCTCTTCCAAAAAGGCACATAAGCAAGTGCTAATCAGTGTTGACAGCAAACATTCCAAATTGGAACTGTTATTAGGAGGACTGAAGGTTTAACTACTTGTTAGTATCTTGTCAACTCTCACCAGGGATACTGTCATTGGTATGTGTCCTTAGGAAGACACTAAATAAAGCAATTTTCTTTCACATCAGTGTCTCATGAGCCAGTTAATTTAGCGTGGGAGTGGAGGCCTAGCAGTGATCTAAACAGCACTGAGAGTTCTAGGATTTCCTATTTTGGTAACTTTACCAAATATTTACAGAATCAGGAAAAGAAATGACCATTTCTTAAACTCTTCGTCTACACTAAGTATGCCATAGCTATAAATACCAATCTACCAACAAGTCTATAAAGCAGGCGTTGTAACTTTTCAAAACCATGAGTAAACTGAGATTCAGAACAATTCAACCTATGTAGTGTCAGGTGATCTTGGCAAAGGAACCCCAGGGCTCATTAGCCATTATGCCCAAATTGGGCCAGCCTGTCACAATCCTGTTTCCAAAGGCCGGACGGATAAAGGTGCAAGACAAGGCTATCATCTTTCCTTTCACCTCTACGAGAAATTATTGTCTCTGCTTCTAGTTAGTTTGTTCACAAAAGTTTTTTCCCTCATCTACACAGATCAAGTGAGAGAAGCTGGACTCCCTACAGACAAGGGGGCAGTGAGTGGAACCTGCTTTGGCGTGGAGATTGTGCCCATCTAGACTTCTGACGGCCGCACAGCCTCCCGGAGACTCAGCCTCCTGCCGTGCGAATGGGAAAAAAGACCTCACTTCAGAGAGCCGCGCAAGGGGCCGCAGAAGAAGAGCATTAACCCCAACGCGTGCTCCCTCCAGACACTGGGCTAAGCACCGGCCCGCCACCGCCTCCCCGAACCCCCACATCAAGCTGGTGGAGGGTAACCCCAACAAAGAAAAGGCGACGATCTGCGCTGGGTCAGCATTCAGGAACCAAGCACGAAAAAGACCCGCGCTAACCTGCAGCCACCGCGGAGACCGCCACCCACCGCTCACCGGTAGTCAGGCCGTGGTTTCTCCTCCCCGGGCGGCCACCGGTAACCTCGACTTCCGGGTCCGGCAGTTTCTGGAGTCCCCGCCTCTGGCGTGCCAATGTCTGCCCTCCGACGTTCCCACTTCCTTGTCAGCGGGTTCCGCGGTTAGTGCGTTCTGGAGCACGTCCTGACGTTAGCGCTTCTACTCATCAATTTACCTGGATCCGGATCCCTGCCTTCCTTCTCTGTTGAGTACCCAGGGGATCGATCTCCCAAGTTTTCAACCTGACCCTTCATTGCCACGGTCCGTAGGGGGTCCTCAAACCCACAGCTTAGGGGAAACAATGACAATCATCATTACCAATGATCATGAAAACATATATAGGCTATTAATACAAAAATAATAATCTACAGATGTGATTATAGCAAGCTTCTTTCAATGCTGTAAACATTTGTGAAATTAATAATTCGTGGTGAATGAAATCTAGGATGTGAATAATACAAACCTGGAAAATGAAAAGAAATATATTTTTGTTAGAGTATTAACTTTGTGTAAGTTTTAAGTAATTTTCATGACCTTGAGTAACTTTTTTTTTCTTCTTTTTGGAGACAGGGTCTTCCTGTGTAGCTCAGGCAGACGTTCAACTCAGAATCAACCTACCTCAGCCTTCCAAATAGCTGAGATTACAGGCACACACCTCCATACCTGGGTTTTGATATCTTTTAAATAATGGCATACACACATTTCCTTTGCTCTTTGTAGTCACTTTTACCAGTCTGCCTTTATTGGAATACTACCCACATTTAGATGCTTGGGGGGAAAAAGTGATGGGCAAATTAGGGTTGTGAAATGCCACCAATTAAATCCCCCGTGAGATTTCACTTTTAAAACAGAACTCATGATTCAGAAGGTATTCCTTGGCAGATTATCTCCAAAATGGTATCTCCATCATCACAGTTGTTCCTTCCCAATGTTTCAGAGTCCTCCTCTCTCACTTGGGACCTAATCATAGATCCTGTCTTTAAATGTATTAGAAATCCATTTAATCCTCTCTGCCTCTGCTGCCACCACCTTGATCCAAATTCTACCATCTTCCCCTTGTTTTTCACCTTAAATCCCTATAATCTGTTTTCTACTCAGCCTCCAGTTACAGTGCCAGGGCTAAAGTTGGATCCATGGCATGACCATTTGGCAGAAGAGCAATGTCAAAGCACAGTTGTTTGTTAAGTCCAAAACATGGATTCATTCTGCAGAGACTCGAGCCCAGCAGGAGTCCTTGAGTGATCAGCTCTGGAGGACTGAGGCTCTCAAGGGTATTCTTAGTCTCACGTGGGAAATCATACAGCTGTCTTGTGTTCATTGCTGAGAGCCCTATAGCTCAGCTCTCTACCCATTCCTTCTGGGTCAGGCTCTTCTATGAACTCTTAAATCCCAGATTTAGATGAATCCTTCCAATGTGACTTCCTCTGAGCTCCATTCTGTAATGAGTGACTTATGGTCAACTCAGCTGGAGGAGTGTTTCCTCTTCACTCATTGCCAGGACAAAGCTAGACTTGTCTAAGGAGTAGGGGCAGATTTACATGTAAAATCCCCCTAGGGGTTAAGGACCAAAGAAACCATAAAAGAGAAACTGGGGAGCCTAGTACCAGCTGTAGGACTTCAGGAGGCAGAGCCCTGAAGGGCATCTCTACCATGGCCTAGACTTTCACAGGATGTGCTGAGAAGTTTTGGAGCTGCTGCAAAATTCTACCTGGGCAATACCTAGTGGAGCTGCAATGACAGTACTGCCACTGAGACTCCAGAACTTGCACCAGTGACAGACTGGGAGATCTGCAGACATGAGACTCCAAGGCAAGAGAGCTGAAGCTGAACTAAGCCCAGCTAAGTGGAGAAGGTGGGGTGGCCAGAGGTTTTTTGGTCCCAAACCCTATACATACCAGTGTGCACAGGACTTCCTGTGCACAGGAAGGAGGCATGGAGTCCAAGAAGATTATTCTGGAGATTAAGAATGCTGGGTTTTAATTTACTTGGGGCCTTTTTCTTATTATTATCTGTCCCTTTTGCAATAGGAATGTCTTCCTTATCTGTGTCCCACAATTGTTTTTTGGAAGAGAAAAATTTGTTTTGATTTCCCAGGTTCACACCTAGAGAGGAGTTTGGTTCAGGATGAAACATTCCTTGAGTTTCACCCATGTCTGATTCAGGTAAGACTTCAGACTTTCAAGTTGATGCTGGGATAAATTAAGATATATGGAACCACTGGGATGGAAGAAATACATTTTTCATTTTGAGAAGGACATGAATTTGGGGAGCCAGGAATAGAATTACATAGTTTGAATGTGTTCCCCAAATTCATGTGTTCGGGATTTGACTCCCAGTGTGGCAGCTTTGAACCATGAGACCTAGTGGGAAATAACTGGGTCATGAGAATGGAGAAACGCATATGGATTAACATCACTGTCATGAGAGTGAATTAGTGATCTATAATGGGTTAAAAGCAGCCTACTCCCATCGCAGCCTCTCCTGCTGGGTTGTTCTTGTGGTTTCACCTTGCATCATATCATGATGCAGTATGGAAGGTGCTAGAACCATGTCCTTAGACTTCCTAGAATCCAAAATTGTAAGCTAAATGAACCTCCATTATTATTATTATTATTATTATTATTATTATTATTATGGCAGCAGTGGTGGTGGTGGTGGTTATTTGGTAATAAGGATTGAATCCAGGACCTTGTACATGCTAGGTTAGTAAGTGTTCCACACTGTGCTACTTGTCTAGCCCAACTTATATATTTTATATGTAAAATTAGCGAGTCTAGGTATATTATTAGAGCAAGTGTGTTAGTCCATTTTCAATGCTACAACAAACATTTGAGGCTGGTAATTTATTTTTTAAAAAAAGAGGATTCTTTAGCTCAGCTTTGGAGACCAATAGTCCAAAAAGCATGGCACTAGTTTTGGCCACTTTCCCCATTGACTGTCACATCACAATGGATACCATCATGGGTGGGAATACATGCAAGGGAAAGAGATCACATGACTGGAAAAGAAGCCAGAGAGTAGGGGGAACCCAGTCTTGCATTTTTTTGGTACCAGGAATTGAACTCAGGACCTTGAACTTGACAGGCAGGTGATTATGCTGCTGAGTGATAGCCCCAGCCACAGTCTTGCTCTTTTATAACAGCTCATCTTGTTGGTACTAACTGGGATCCCATAAGAACCATGTTAATCATTTCTGGGGGCAGTGTACTACCACTTCCAACCAGGTCCTACCTCTTAAAAGATTCTTCCGTCTTCCACTGTTGTCACACTGAGGACCAAGTTTCAAACAATGAGCCCTTGGAAGACATACTAAAATCATACTCCAAATATAGCAAGCAGAAAACATGCTGATACAACAAGAGTTCATAAGATGGACCAGATACATGAGGGCCACAAGTTGGCCATAGCTGGGCTCTGGTCTTGGTAACACTGTTAATAGTAAATACTCATCCAGTGCTTACTCTGTGCTAGGTACTTTTCCATTATTAACAATTTAATCCTCATCACAACACTAGGAATTAGATATTGGTATCTTGATTCTACAATAAAGAAATGTTAAAAATGGCAGAGGCAGACTTCAAAATGAGGAAGTTCAATTTCAGAAACCAAGGCTCCAGAGTGGTGGTGGGGGACTTAGCTGAGGGATATGTGGTTAAATTTCAGGGCAAAAGTACACAGCAGTTAATGGTTAAACTGCGGGGTGGGGGGAATACACAGGCTATGTGAGGAGTGAATGGTTAAACAACAAAAAGTTTAGATTGCTGAGATGTTGTGTTTGACAGTTGTCCTTTCCCTTTTCCCAAAAAACTACTCAACCATGAGATAGCTTCTTGCCCAAATTGCTTTTCTTCTGCTTTTTTGTTCTTACACTGATAATTCTAAATAAAAGCCTGAGATTTTGCAGCTTTAGTGCTATTCCTGGGAGTCTGCCTAACTGACTGCTCTCAGCTGAGATGGCCCCTCTGGGCTCTCAGCGATTAAATGAAGTCTGATCTCTAACTAATCATTCATTCTCTACTCTACCATAGTCATTCACTGAGACATCAGAACCCTAGGAGTTTTGGAGGTCCCTAGGAAATATTATGTATTATTCATTATTTTATGAAAATTACGTATTATTTTGTTTCTCAATACTTAGTCAAAGTTAAAATAATGCTGCTCTGAAATGGAGGTATTGAAACTATATCAACACATTTAATTATTTTCATTTATATAATATATACTAGTACTTCTAACCTTTTGTTCAGACAATTGAATGCAGATGTGCTTTGAGTTAATGATTTGGGGATGATAATGCACAATGTATGTACCATTGTTGCCTCTGATTGACATGCTTTGAAATTTTGTTATAGGTTTGTTTTTTTTTTGGCTTTTTGAGACAGGGTCTCACTATGCAGTTCAGGCTGCCTTTAGCTCACTTTGTAGCCCAGGCTCTTGAACTCACAAGGACCCTCCTGCCTCAGCCTACTGAATGCTGGGATTACAGGTGTGAGCCACTACGCCCAGCAATTGTCGTAGGTTTTCTTCATCTTTTTTTCTTTCTCTTTGAATAAAATGGATTTTTTAAAAAGTGTCCCAGAGTTTAAATGTTTTTGTTTTTATATATTTAAATTATCAATATATAGAAATGCAACTGACTTTTGCATATTTATTATGTATTTAGCTACTTTATAAATCTCTGTTGTTTCTATAAGTTGGTCTTCTCAGTATTCTAAGCAGATTCTTCTCAGTATTCCAAGTAATATTTCATATTACCTGCAAATCAGTTATATTTTCTTCTTCCCAGTCCTTATGCCTTTAATTTCCGTTTTGCTTGCCTTACTAAATGCCCCAAGTGTTGAATTTTACTGCCTCTATAGAAATGGTATGATTTTCTTCTTTCGCATACTAATATGGCATCTTAGTCACTTTTCTCACCACTGGGACAAAGTACCTGACATCCTCAAATTAAGGAGAGATGTTTTTGGTTCACTCTTACAGTCCACAGTCAGCTGTCTCCAGGGCAGGACAGCATGGCATAGGGAGATGACAGAGGAAAAGCAGCTCATATCATGACATCCAGGAAACAGAATAAAGAGAGGAGCTGGGAAGGGAGATAAACCCTTCCCGCTCACCCCTCAATTACTCACCTCTTCCGACCAGACCCCACCTCCGAAAAGCAAGTCAGATATAATCCTCATCATGTAATCACCTCTCAAAAGCCCCACCTATGAGCAGATGAGACTCTTGAAAGACATCTAACTATAACTTGTGGTGAATGATATTTATATTAGAATAATATCAAATTGCTGATACTTGAACCTTTTGATCAATGAAAACATTATCTCATTTAGTTCAACCTAATAGATTTTTTAGTTTTAAAATGCACCTGATATGGTGATGTATGCCTGTAATGCCAGCTATTTGGGAAGTTGAAGCAGAATGATGAGCTCAAATCTAACCTGAGCAGCTTAGGGAGATTCTGCCTCAAAACAAAAATAAAAGCCAGGCATAGTGGTTCACACTTGAAGTCCTAGCAGTAGGAAGATTATGGCAGGAGGATTGCCACTAGTTTGAGGCCATCCTGGAATACATAGTGAAATTAAGACCAGCCTGAATTACATAGTAAGATCCTGTCTCAAAAGTAAATAAATAAATAATACATAAATAAGAGGCTGAGAATGTAGCTCCACGGTTGAGCACTTGGACAGCATTTGTGAGGAATTGTATTCAACTCTCAGTATAATTTTAAAAATGCATTGCTGGAAGCAATCTCACCTGATTATGACATATTGTATTTTTTAATCATTTTGAATTTTTTCTATATGTTCATTAAGTTATATCGGTGGTTCATAGATCTTTATTAGCCTCCCACATGATGGGAGACTCCCAATAATTCCTCCCTGTATTTCTTTCTATTTATGCATTATATGTTTTGAGAATATTTTAATATGTGCATATATGTTTACAGTTGTTATATCTTCTCTTGGTAAATCGATCTACCCTTCCTGGAGAGGTCTGTTCTAAAGTTAATAGAGCAGATTGTCCTGTAGGGTTTGAGGAAGGAGTAATCTAAAGAATTCTCCCTTCAGAATTCATACTCATTCTGTTCCCAAGCAGCATCATTGGTCATAGTAGTCCAGCCAGGGGCCAGCCAGGGAAGAGGTAGGGCATCAGGAAGTGGTGGGTTAAATAGACAGATGATACATAGATAGATAGAAAGATAGATATTCAGATCTTGTATTGTGCTCTTTCTTAAGAAATACAGGTTCTAGACAAGCGTGGTGGTACATGCCTATAATCCCAGCACTGGAGAAGCTGAGACAGAAGGATCACTCCATCAGTTCAAGGCCAACCTGGGCTACATAGGCTAGTTGGCATACCAAGACCCTATCTCAAAAAAGAAAGAAGAAAGAAAGAAAGAAGAAAGGAAGGAAGGAAGGAAGGAAGGAAGGAAGGAAGGAAGGAAGGAAGGAAGAAAAAGAAAGAAAGAAAGAAAGAAAGAAAGAAAGAAAGAAGAAAGAAAGAAAGAAAGAAAGAAAGAAAGAAAGAAAGAAAGAAAAAAGGAAGGAAGGAAGGAAGGAAGGAAGAAAGAAAGAAAGAAAGAAAGAAAGAAAGAAAGAAAGAAAGAAAAGCCTGGTGTGGTGGTTCACACCTGTAATCCCAGCACTCGGGAGGCTGAGGCAGGAGGATCGTTGTGAGTTCGAGACCAGCCTGGGTTACAAAGTGAGCTCAAGGCCTGCCTGAACTGCATAGAGAGACCCTGTCTCAAAAAAGAAAGAAAGAAGAAGAAAGAAAGAAAGAAAGAAAGAAAGAAAGAAAGAAAGAAAGAAAGAAAGAGAGAAAGAAAAATGAAGGTTTTTCTCTGTCCTCTAAATGAGACTAAGTTTTGGCACCTTTCTCCTCTGCTTCCAGAGAAGACAGTCAAGATGTTATCAGAGCCAGACATGATGGCACATGCCTATAATTCCAGAACTCTGGGAGGCTGTGGTGGGAAGAATACAAGTTTGAGGCCAGCTTGGGCAATTTAACAATTTAGTGAGATGCTGTTTTAAAATACAAAAATAAGAGAAGATCTGGGGATTTACCTCAGTGTGAGAGCCCTGGGTCTAATCCCAAGTACCATTAAAACAACAACAACAAAAGATATTATCAGATATCAGATGCTGCATTTAGGTGGCATGGCTGGTGCTGGAGCCAGACTTCCCCCAGGAGGTGGAGGTGCTGGACCTGGACTGTCACTCTGTCGCTATGAGCAGATTTGCCTAGTCAGAGCTCATGGAAAACCTACCCAGAGCAAACCTATGTTCACTCACTTGCATCTTCCTGAGGAGGAGGAGGACCAAGGGCACAATCTCAACAATTGCGTGTAGTACTCTACCCTGGGCTACTTTGCAATGAAGGCTGTTCCTCAGGTGAGCAGGGAATGGGTGGGAAGGATCTTTTCAGACTCAGAGGCCAAGTATCCTCTGAACACTGCAAAATCAAGTCCACGCTCAGGGCCCAGGTCAGGCAAGGATGCTCAAATGTTTATTGAGAGAGATGATAAATTACCTTCCTGATGAGCGGTTTTCAACTGGGAGAAATTCTAACAGGGCAAAGAAAGGTAGACTGGGAAACAATGCTTCATTCTTTAATCCCTCAGAGAGTATCTGTGGCAAGGACAATGCTAGCATGGTGGTAGGCAAGGCTTTGTCCTTCTGGAGGCTCTGGTCTTTTCAAGGGACAGGTAAGGGAATTGGAAGAGGAAGTGTAGACAGCAATGGGAAGGGCGGTTATACCTTGCCCAGGACTCTGTTTTCTTCCCTGAAACCACAATCTCTCCCTAAACAAGAAACCAAACCTGAGTTTGTGTTATACAAAAGAGATTTGACTGTCCCTTCCCTCAGTGAATAAGTGAAATTGGGAAAATAACAGGAAGTAGCATGTCAAAGCTGCTTATGTGGAAATGTAGTTTCTCTTCTGAAAAAGAGGTTTAAATCTTCCATTGGCTCACAGGAATATTTGGGCAGTAAATTACAAGATCAAGATGTCTTAGGCTCCCAGGGCTTGAGCTGGAAGTGGTGTACTCACTGCTTTGACAGGCCAGGGAGTTGAATTAGCATATACAGTCCCTCCCAAGTTGACTCTAAGGATGGAGATACCAGTTGCCCTGAGATCCAGGCCCTAAGCTGGATTCTTTGGGTCTCTAGTGCCTGGACAGTTCTCATGCATGACTCTTTGGATGAATATTAAAAAATAATCCTATAAATTATGTGTCCTGTATTGAATCTTTTCCCTTGCAAACCCTGACCACAACATTCCTAAATATATAGCATTAGTCTTTAGCGAATTTTTCTTTTCTTTTTTTTCTCTCATTGTATTCAGGTTGACAAACCCAAATTAAAATAGTTTTAGAAATGTTCACATGACATATCCTCACCTTCTTCTTATAGTCCAGGTCCTGATAGTTGGTAAATGTCAAGATAAATGAAGCAGGAGCAACTCAGGTAGACACTCAGGTAGACACTCAGGTGGCCACATTCTCCTTCATTCTCTAATTTCTAAAGTCTGATTCCTCAATTCTCCATAGTCAAGGAACATTTGTCACACCCAGTAATGATTTAAGTTAAAGAGAAATCCTTAAATTCCACTAGGTCTAAATACCAGAAAAATAACATTTTGGGAACAAGGAATTCAGCCAACCCAATTTTTATGGAGAACTAAAGGCTAAGTAAACACAGGATGGGGGCACCATCTTCAGGTGATCAGACATTAGACAAGCCTGGCTCTGGGCAGAAAATGTTATCTAGAGTTCTGGAGAGTCTAGACTGCCAACCCTTTCTAGGGAGTGAAGGAATCACTCCTTCAGGAGTTCCTTACATGTTTCCTATGGCAGATCATGATCACCCATATTCAACAAAAGGAAGGGAAAGTTTAATCATATGCAGATTCTTTGTCCATAGCTAAGCCTAATTAGATTTGGAGCTATAGTTTGACAGAATGATTTCTTCCATTTTCTTGTTTGTCCCACAAGAATGACTATATTCAAAAGAAAACGAAGCTTTATATACATATATAAATATATATATGTATATATTTTAACATTAGGATCTAGGAATTGATCCTTGCTTAGTAGTAAGAAAGTGGTACATTGGAATAGTTCCATACAGATGCCAAGATGCATTAGAAAATTCCAAAACATGTGAAAGAATGTTTGATGGCAATTTTCTTACTTAAAATGTGACAGTCTTGCCAGCTATAGCTATTAATGGCCAATTCACTTTAAACCAACAGGGAGTGTTGTGGTGTGCCCATTCAAAGTATTGTATGAAAAGTTGGTAATAAGCAAAACATCCAGGGAAAGCAAATATGAAAAGAAAACTTACAATTTGGATTACATTATTTTTTAATTCATAAATAGGCCATGAAATAACATGAAATTTTTTATAAAGAAGTTCTTAGCATTCAGCTAGTCAGCATTGTTATCAAAGTGTTCTAAATAGAGTTTCATTTTTAATCACCTGTTTGAATCTAAAATACAAAATTGCAATTAAAGTGGAAAGTTGAAAAAATTATTAAAAAAAAAAAAACCAATGAAGTTACCTTGTACCAACAGTCACACATTCAAGTGCCAACACAGGTGTGGGGGAAGATATAAATGAATAAATATGGCCTGATATAAAAATAATGATAGTCACTATAAAATTTATAATATCTATTTTCTTATATATATATAGTACAGACAGAATATATGGAAATATCTGTAATAATGATTGATAGTCAAAGTGAGGAAATAAAATGTAAAAAGGAGACATCTAACTTTACATTGATAATTCATACCTCATTGGATTTGAAATGAGAAAAGATCTCATTTTAGCCTCATGGTATAAAAATTATTGCCTACACATGTAGATTCATCTGAATGTTGACAGATTTATTGTGAAATGCTTCTCCTTGTGTTTCTTCTGATATATGCATAGCAGTTGGCATTTTTTACCAAAAATACATGAACTAAATCACAGCCCAGCCTTAGCTCCCTTCCTCATGACTTTTTTCCTCATGGTTTTATATTAATAGAACATTTCTCCCTTACCTTTCCTGCCCTCCACTTAGTCCTTACCGTACTCCCTGCACACCAAGACTTGCAGGTTTCAGTTTTCGTTTACTCTGGCTTTCAGGAAGATGGTTGATGATGCTTCCTAATTTCTGTGTGATCAGAAAGCAGATTTGATCTAAAGCTATCTATAAAAGTGGATGGCTAAGGGCTGGGGATTTAGCTCAGTGGCAAAATGCCTGCCTGGCAAACGCAAGGTCATGAGTTCAATCCCTGGTTCAAAAAAAAAAAAAGTGGATGGCTACATATGAACTTAAGCTCTGGAGTCCCTGTAATAAATCAAATCCTGAATACCTGACTTGATTTACAGATTTGAGCCTTTTTCAAAGAGACCTTATACCCAGTGGCCAGCAGGTGGCAGAGGAGGACTTTAGTTCCCGTTCAACGATCTTCGTAAACTATCAGGATATCGTGGACATACTGCAGTAACATGCAGTTATTTCTTTTTTTGAGTGAACTTGGCCAAACAGTGTAGGAGAATTTTTTTTTTTTGTAGGAGAATTCTTAAAACTTTGTGGAAGGCCAATCCATGTAAGTTGTCCCTTTTGCCCTGTGTTAGGGTCCTCCTATTCAAAGGCAAACAAAGGCTGGCTGGCAGGGGTCACTCATAGGCAAAAGAAAGCATCCTTCAAGTCCAAGCAGGTGAACCAGGCAGCGTCAGGAGGGAGCAGCCTGAGGAGAGTGTATGGGTTTGGGACCACTGGACATAAGGTCACGGTGGCTGCATTGACGTCACAGAAATCCTGCATTGGGTGGACACCTTCATTTGGTTTCTTTACTGGGAGCAGGGGAGTGTTCTATGGCAACTGATAGTCTGTTAGAATTCCTGCCTGCTCTAACCTGGAGATGTGGGGTAGGATCTCAAGGCAAGTTTGTCATGATATTGGGTATTGTTTGACAGCAACAGGACTGGGACTTGGTTTGAGTTCAATTATCAAAGGGGCATAGTTAATAGCCCCAGCAGTGAGTCTTCTGTCCACACATCTGGAAACATGGTTTTTAAAAGCTCAGGGTCATAGTCTCTGGGAGTTTCAGCCTGATATATTTGTCATTCCTCTTCTCAGGGCACAAAGTCAGTATCAAGTCTAGAGCTACAAGCTTACTGATGAGAGATGCTGACTGGTTTGGGGCAAGGGAAATAGTTGCCCCCCTCCCACCCCTACCCCCTGGTTTTGAGAGGAGGTCCCATCCCAAGAGAGGAACAGGGCATTCAAGCATGTACAGGAATTCATATTTGACAAAAAGTGCACCAATATCATAGGTTCTGCTCTGGCAGAACTTTTTTCAGTGGGTGTTACTGTGGCACAAATTACTTGAATCTTCCAGGAGGTCAAAGGTGCAACAGGCTGAGTCACAACAGAATGTTTTATCACATGGTCCACTCTGAACATCATTGGTTTTCCCCTGATTGTAGCAGTGAGCATGGGTGCCCAGAGACCCAATCTTATGGAGCCCAGTCTGGCTTATTCATCATCAATGAGAAGTGAGAGTAGAGTCAGGCTGTGGTAGACTTAGTTCTTTAGGAACTTGTTGGTCTTTTAGGCAGAGGGGACATTTGTCTTTTCAATATCCCAGTTGTCTACATCAGGCACACTGGTTTGAAGCCTAAACCTGATTGCCTGTAGGGGACCCTGTAGGGCCTTATTATTTTTGTCCTGGTAGCAAGGTTGATTCATCTTGGGTTTGTTTCTCTGAGAGTGGCTTTCTCTTGACCACAGCCAAGAGTGCAGTCTGGTGACTTTTTTTTTTTTTTTTTTTTTTTTTGTACCAGGGATTGAACTCATGACCTCGCACTTGCCAGGCAGGCACTTGTGCTGCTAAACTATATCCCTGGCTCAGTCTGATGACTCTTACATTCCTTCCCCCCATCCCCTTTCCCAGTTTACAAAAATTGTCTGGGCTACCTGAAGCAATTGGGGGGCATTCATGCTGGAAAATCCATCATTCTTCTGAATCTTCCTGTGGACGTCAGGCACACATTGTGTCACAAAGACTGAATCTATCATCTGCTCATTTTCTGGAGCCTCAGAGTCAAACAGGGAATAAGTCTCTCATAAAATTTAGCAGGGCTTTCATCAGGTTTCTGGATAATTTCAGCAATCTTGGACATGTTAATAGGCTTTCCCCAGTCCTTTACCCCTCTGAGAAGAACCTCATGAT
The DNA here is from genome assembly GCA_004027455.1 of Hydrochoerus hydrochaeris. Taxonomy (NCBI): domain Eukaryota; kingdom Metazoa; phylum Chordata; class Mammalia; order Rodentia; family Hydrochaeridae; genus Hydrochoerus; species Hydrochoerus hydrochaeris. Next base: position 16,694 of record PVLA01011732.1, read on the forward strand.
ACAGTTTCAAAGCATTCAGGCCCTCTGCAGTATTGAAGTCCTAGGCTGGACAGGTGATAGGGAAGTCAGTTTTTACCCAAGTGACAGGGTTAGCAACGGTGTCTGGAATTCTGGCCTTTAGCCGGATTTGTCCCCCTTCAAAAATATGGGTATACTCTTTATTGCTGAAGAGGCTCAAGAGAACTTGTTGGCAATAATCCTAGCTGGCTGATATATCTGAAAGATTGAAGTCAAAAGGTGAATCATGACTCAGGGCTTTTCCAAGTAGGAGAGAGTGTGATGCTTCTAGTTAAGGAGATCAGTGGAGCTGAAAAGTTGGTAGTAGTATAAAGCAGGTTGTTAATTTGGTCCCCTTTGACCATCAGGATACCTAGCAGAGGCATCTGGAGATGTGTGGAGCAGAGCCAGCAACAGACAGGGCTCAACTCAGGTGGCCCTTGGGGACCAGGCTGTGCTGGGAGAGATGCGGAAGGCAAGGAGAAAGCAGTCTAGTTTGGGAGCAAGGCCAGTGGTGGACTAGGTGGTATCTAGGGTGGTGCCATTGGTGGCAGCAACGTGGTGGGATCTGGGTGGATGGCTAGTGACTTGCTGGGAGCTACTTAGTGGGGGGCACTGCAGATTCAGGTTGTCACCCATATCTGGTGGTGGGGGAGTCATCCACATTATCAGGCAGGGGTGAGATACATCTCTTCAGCTTTTCGAGTTTTCCTTCAACCAGGGGATTTGTGTTCTGGCCAATCCGCTTTTACTTCAAGAGAATTCCTTTTTCCTGGCAGGCATAAATTGAGCCAGGAATCGATGCGAGGGAACTTTTGATTCCAAACCTGATGAACAATTTCTATGGTCAGAGTGCTCTCTGGTGGCCAAACAGGGCATAGGCGTGGCCGTTCAGTTTCATAGACGGTATTGAGTTTTGGCTTCAGATTCACTCTGCAATCTTCCATAAAGCAGCCTGTGTCTTTATTGTATAATTCTTACACAGATTGTTATCTCATATTTACATTTCTACCTGCTGGACTCATTCGTGCATGCATAGTTGCTCACTGCTAAGTCGTGGTTACATAACTGTATCCCGCTGTGCACCCGTGCAAAACAAGCAGGCTCATGTCCCCGGTTGTCCTTAGGCACCCCTAAGCTTTGAAGCAGCCTGAGTGATTTCCCACAGGTAGTGTTTCTTAAGTTCTCTCCAAAGTAATACAAGCCATTGTCTTCTTTTGTATCAGCTATTTTTTGTAAAGACCAGTGAATTATGGTATTAAAATGAGAGAAGTTAATTATTTGCAAAGGTCAGTTGCCACTTGCCTCTTTTTTTTTTTTCAGTACAGGGGATCTCTCTCTCAACCTCACACTTGCCAGGCAGGCTCTTATGCCACTGAGCTAAATCCCTGGCCCCATCACTTGCCTCTTGATGGAAGAATCAAATGACTTTTCTTTTACTCCTATATTTTTAAACTAGCTTATAATTTGTCTTGGTAACTTTTCTCTTGTTGCTGGCACAAAATATCTGACACCCAAAATGAAGGAATGAAAGGTTTATTTACCTCACTGTGGAGGTTCCAGTCCATAATCATTGACTCCAAGGCAGGGTGGCATGGCACCAGAGCAACACTTCAAGGAAGCAGCCAGCAAAAGCAGCCAGAACAAAAAGAGGGGAGAACATGCCTCTTCTCCTCCCTTATATTGTAAGCAGGCTACTCCTACCCAGGGCCCATACAGCACTCACACCACCTCTGTGCCCTCTTAGTCACAGGCTGAATATATTTACAAAGTAAGGATCCTGGCTGCCTGCTGGGTCTCTTAGTTAAATTTTCTAGACTTCTAAAGTTGACACAATGTATCAACCATAACATAATCTAAAGATGAAAGCTCAGAGGTGAAACCATCATTATGTATTTGACATTAAATCATACTAAGTATTTTATTACCAAAAGTTAAACAAAAATATGGTGTTGTAGTCAGGGTTTTCAAGTGAATAGATTTAATATAGGACATATAATTTATAGGAGTATTTTATAATATTCACCCAAAAAGTCAAGTGCAAAGGAAAGCAAGATATCTTTCCATGCACCAGAGACCCAAAGAATCCAGCTGAGGGCCTGGATCCCATGGCAATGTCCTGCATGAGTCCAGCTGGAGGCCTAGAGCCCACGACAATGTCTCATGCAATTCCATGTCAAGGATCCACACTGGGAATCCCCAAAAGTCAGTGGTGGAAGCCAGAAAGTCTACACCAGCAGGATAAAGGATCTGTGCCACCAGACTGAGGGATCTGCACTGGAGCAGGAAGTGAAGCTCAAGGTAAGGACCAGAGCTCCCCCAAAGAGAACCACAGACATCCTCAGTGACAATGAGGACCTGATGATAACAGCTGAGTTCCTGTCAGGAAAAACAGTGTGTGACAAGCTTCTCCAGCAACATCACGCCATCTTCCTCTCCAGTTATTTTTTTTACTTTACTTTATTTATTTTTTTGGTACCAGGGATTGAACTTATGACTTTGCCACATGCTAGGCAGGCACTTGTGCCACTGAGCTAAATCCTGGCCCTTCCCCTCCAGTTCTTTTATGCTGTTGGCAACAATCCTCAGGTGGGCTATCCACACCCAAAACCACCCGGACTCAGTTCCAAGCTGACCACTAGTTAACCCACCACACATGGTAAATTAATTTATATTATAAAATATAAATATAGAAATGTGCATAATTTGTCATTATGTACTTCAGGAATAATAAAGCAAACACCAGTGCACCACCAGCCAGGTGAAGATATGGGGCTCCTAGTGCTAGGTCCCTGGGCGCCCTTCTGGACCATGCACCTCCCCTCTCTATGGTAGCTGGCTTGTGTGATGTTTCCACTTATTTCTCTTCATATTTTTTCCAACTACATATGTATCTCTGCCCAATACACTATTTAAGTTTTTTTCTTTTTGAGACAGGGTCTTGCTATGCAGTTCAGGCTGGCCTTGAGCTCACTTTGTACCCCAGGCTGGTCTTGTACACTATTTAACTTTGTCTGTTTAAAAAAATCTATGGGAAAAGTGATTAGGTCATGGGGGAAATGCCCTTATGAATGGGATTAATAGCGTTATAAGACAGGTCCAAGAAAGCCTCCTCCACCATGCAAGGTTATGGTGAAAAGGCAATCACCTATGAACCAAGAAATGAGCCCTCACCAGACACCCTATTTGCTATACCTTGATCTTGGATTTTTCCAACTTTGAGATCTATAAGGAATAAATTTCTGTTATTTGCAAGTCACTCAATCTATGGTGTCTTTACAATATCCTAAACTAACAATTATGTATGGTTCCTAGGGTCACACTAATAAGCTACTATAGACTGGGTGGCTTAAATAATAGAAATTAATTGCCTAACAGTTCTGGAGGTCAGAGGTACACGATCAAGTTGCCAGCAGGTGTGATTCTTTCTGAGGGCTCTGGAAGAAGGACCTTTCTTGGCATGAAAATAACCAACCTCTCTCCACATCACTTACCATCTTCAATCTCTGGGCCCAACTTTTCCACTTTCATAAAGAGATCAGTTGTTTTGGATCAGGGCCCTATCCTTATGATCTCAACCAACCTGAATTATCTCCTTAAGGGCTTTATCTCCAAATAGAGTCACACTGGAAGTTATGGCTTCAATATATGAATGGGATGAGGGCACATTTTAGTCTGTAAGAGGGTCAGAGTGTTTCTGCTTAGTAAACTGGGAGTAGGGAGTGATGCTGGGTCCCCCATCCCCCATACCATAAATTCACTTTGCTCCAGGAAGGAGAGGAGCCAGGCTGAAACCCCTACAGAGTTTGGGATGGAACAGAGCACCCTATTTCTTCCAGGACCCTCAAATTTTCTGCTGTATGAACCAGGTGTTTTCACCACTTTGAGGATGTATATTCTCTTTTTGGTTCACCAAGCATTTAAATTTGGGCACAAAACATTTCTGTGGGGCTCAGCTTCCTCAGGGGAATTTAAGGCCATAGTCCCTCGGGGCCTGCACCAACCAGATTATCTCATGCGCACTGGTCCATGAGCTGCCAGCAGGTGCTTCCTTCCCAGCCTCTACCCCATGGCTAACTAGAGCCTCAAAGGCTGACCAAGCCGACTGACTGTTCCTCTAACCGACGTTGCAAACCCAAGAGAACCTGGAATGACAGTGACAGGAATAGAAAGGGTGCAATGGCTCCTCCTCTTGGAGTAGAGAGGAAGATGCTGGCCCAGCCCCTGAGGGCCGCAGAACTCCGCAGGTTGGCATCATGTTCTGTGCTCCTGTCCTACTCATGCTACTGGCCTACTGCACAGGTGAGAGAACCCCCAAAGCCCAAAGCCCTTGCCCCTTCCCTTGCCTTGCCCTGCCTTGGGGACCCATGTGCTTCTATGTTCCTAGGTTATGGCACTCAGCCTGTGCTGCATCAGCCGCCATCTGCCTCTTCATCCCTTGGAACTGCAGTCCGCCTAACCTGTACCCTGAGCAGTGACCATAATATTGGCTTTTATAGCATCTTCTGGTACCAGCAGAGACCAGGCCAGCCTCCAAGGTTTCTACTGAGATACTTCTCATACTCAGACAAGCACCAGGGCCCTAAGGTCCCCCCTCGCTTCTCTGGATCCAAAGATGTGTCCAGGAATGAGGGATATTTGAGCATCTCGAATCTGCAGCCTGAGGATGAGGCTATCTATTACTGTGCTGTGGGGACACAGAGCATAGAGAGAGAGAAGGAAATGGATAAGGACAGGGGGGAAGAAAAGGATCCTGATGCTTCAGGGTCCCAAGCACCCAGGGCACAAATACATTGACCTGAAGATGGGTTTGATGGGACAAACTGGTATGAGAGGAGGACCATGAAACCACAGCATTATGGAGAGCCAAGAGGGAAACTGCTCACCTTCTCCTGATCCAGCAGTGTTGCTCTAACCCCACTGGTGGCTGGATTACAGAATTAAAGCTGTTTATCTTGGGAAGTTGTTTTTCTGAGTTTGATCTGCCTGGTACATGATTTCATAGGATGAATCTGAAACCAAACTAGGGCAAAGGTCCTAGGAAACTGGTCAATCAATGTCATATGGACAGTGCTCTCTTGGGCTTGAAAATCATGGATGAAAGGGGTTGATAAATGCTCCTTGGGAGGGACATTTGTGCCAAGAGCAGGACCCTCTTTTGTCATCTGATTGTGTTTCAGGACATATAAGGTTAAGAAAATGCCTTTAATGGAACTCTGGAGAGGAGAACAGGTGCCAAGTGAATGGGTCTCCCCAGCTTGTTATTAGTGACATTTTTGAAGAGACAAATTGTTGTCATAGGGCTTTCTTTTGTATTATAAGACACTGAGTTCACCAGGTGCCCCCAGCCTACATTCACGGCAACTCAAATGTCTCCACACACCGCCAAATGCTCCCAGAGTAGCAAAGTTTGTCACTGGTCGGTGTGAGAATGTGTTTACTCTTCTGCACAGGGGGTGGCAGTTTCCATAAAGGGCCTGGTAGGAACTATTTTAGCTTATAAGCCACACTGTCTCTGTTGAAACTACTCAGTTCTGTTCTTATAGCAAGAAAGTAGCCACAAATGATATCTGAAGGAGAATGCCTATGTTTCTATTAACTTACAGAAAGAAATGGGTTGGGCTGGATGTGACATGTAGCCCACCACTGGCCAACCCTTACTTTAGGAAATCACTCGTTCCTGCCTCCAGGCTTCGGCTAAGCTATGCTTTGTGGGATCTTCCTCAACTCCTCCTGCTTGATGACCCCAAGGATCTTGAGCCCATGGAGAGATCTGGAGGCACAAGGGTCATGGACTCATGGAGGCTATACTGCGTTTGTTGAATGAAAGTGTAATAGGAAGGATCTCATAGCCCTGGTCAATGGGTGACACCCTGAGCTCCTGGGTGGTAAGTCAGAATGTGCCCTGCAAAGAGGGACCCTGTAAATGGGGCATTCACACAGTGTATGGATGTGCCTCACACTCAGGGAGGTGACAGGTAAACCATCTCTCTTGTGACTCCAAATTTGGCTGAGAATATCCATTTACCATTGCTATAAAGACCCTACAGGTACCTCAAAGGTAGACATGTCAATATCAGCCTTTCCTCAGGTGGCCTTAGCTCATGTCATACTTGGGGACACTTTTGCTTCCATTTCCTCAAATTCCCTAAGCCTCCTTCTCCCACAGGCTTTTGCCCCAGGCCAGGGCCTCCAGGTCCACATTTCTAAAGATCAGCTGGGGGGTTCCCAAAGAACTCTGTCTTTTGCTTGCATCCTGACTCTCTTGCTTTTATCCTCTCTTATTCTGAGTTTTCATGCCATGACAAGGAAGCCAGAAAGCAGGGAGTCAGACTTTATTATCCTGTCACTTCTGCCCCTCTGGCTCAGTGGACAATGATATCTTGAATTTGGGCTTCAGACCAAACAAGTGCAGGTCTGACTGACCTTACTGAGATTAATTGATTAGGCCTAAAAGCCAATGTTATGTGTAAAGGGGCCAGTAATAGTGCTGGCTGATTTATAGAAAGTGCTTAATCTGGGCTTAACTGTCATGGGTGTGTAACAAAATTCTAGAAAAATCCTTTCCTTATCAGTCACAGGGCTGTTCTTTCCTCCTGTCCAATCCTTTGCTTTCACCTGAGTCACTTCTTGCCTTGAGTATTGTTGATCCTCCTGCTCATACCCCTGCCACAACCTGTGAATTCGACTCCTCATTTTATTAGTCCTAGATCCAGCCTTGCCTGCACCTCTCCTCTCTGACTCAAGACTGCCATGCCCTAAGGCAACTGTAATTTCCAATTTTCTAGTGGCTATATTACAGGAAAACAACTGAGTGCAGTGATATGCACCTGTAGTTCCAGCAACTTGGAAGGCTGAGGTAAGAGTGCTTGAATTCAGGAGTTCAAGGCCAGCCTGAGCAACCTAAGCAGACACTATTAAAAAAAAAAAAGGGAAACAAAACTGGTGAGATGATGATTTCTAGTGGTATATATTTATTTAGTATTATATGCCCCAAATATGATAATTTAAATGAGCAATTAATATAAAAAGCAGTTATGAGACTATTTAAACTTTTTTTTTTGGTGTTTGAAATACAAGTATATATTTTACACTTTTGCCTTCTCAGTTTAGACAGTCACATTCCAAATGATCAATATCTGCCTTCAGCTTGTGAAAAGACAGCTTGGTTGAAGGGACAAAATTCAAACTCCTTATCATGACGCAACCTATGAAGGCTGATTCAGCTTCTGTCCTAAACCCATATCTTGTACACCCCTCTATGGTCCATTTCTGCCACGTTAAGTCAATTGCAACTGATTGGCACCCGATTCATTTGGTTGCCTCCAAACCTTTGCTCAAGCTGTTTACTTGCCAGAAAGATTTCCTGTTCCATCGCGGTGTCCCCTGGGTGGCTGTGCCGACTCAGGGTTCCACAGTGAGCTCAACTCCCTCCCTGGCCAGAAGGTTCCTTCACCTCTTTATGGAGTTAACTTCCCCCAGTGTTCAAAGAGCTTGTTTTCCTAATGATATTTAGCACCTAACACACAGTTCTGACTTTATTTAGCAAGCCTCCCTACTGCAGGAGGCCACAAGTTGTCAGTGGGCAGGGTCAGTTATGTGTCTGATAAATACTAGATGAGAGTAAATAAATGAATGTGTCAATGAATGTATGAATTTGGGGGTTCCAAAGACTGCTATTCTGTGATTCCATTAGGTGGCTGGAGTCATGATTCCTGGAGTTTTCATTTCTTCTTCTTTTTTTTTTTCTTTGTCTTTTTGAGACAGGGTCTCGCTATGCAGTTTGGACTGGCTTTGTACTCACTTTGTAGCCCAGGCTGATCTCAATCTTGCAACAATCTTCCTGCCTCTGTCTCCCAAGTGCTGGGATTACAGGCATGTGCCACCATGTCCAGCTCTTGGAGTTTTCATTTCTACCAGCAGGAAACAACCAGCAAATCAAAATTTAAAAGCAAAACAACTATCAAATATATCATAGTTTCAAAAGAGATAATGTGGGAGAAAAGAAGAAAAATTGCACAGAGCAAGTGAGACAAGATGGGGGAGGAGATAGACACATGCACACCAGCTTTCCAATCACTTCCAGATGGGGAGCAGATGGCTTGTCATGTTTTTGGGAGGGTTGTCCCCGGAGCAAGTATGAGTCATGAACAGACACCTTCTCCTGCCTTCTTGAGTGTCGTTTCATCTGACAAACTGACCACTGGGTACCTTGCCAGTCCTGTTCTTCTCTGGATACTGTAGCAGCCACATGATGCCAGGTCCCACCTTTTCATTCCTGCATCAGCCCTGCCCAGACTCAGAGACAATTGGTCGGGGAGGGCCACCTCATCAGCATGACCCACTGGAGGCTTGTGCTGCCCATTTAAGTGCAGGTGAGAGGGGCAGGCTGCTTTTCTCCAGCCCAGAACCAGATCCAGGTAATCCATCAGGGTTTGAGGGTACCCTTACAAGAGGCTTTAGGGGGGCAGGGATATAGCTCAGCAAAATAGTGCCTGCCTGGCAAGCACAAGTCGTGAATTTGATTTCTGGTACCCCCAAGAAAACAAAACAAAACAAAACTACAGGAGGCTTTTACATAGGGTTCTATCTCTTTCCTTAAATCAAGGTCCTTTTGTTCCATTGCTTTGTTCATTTTTGCTTCATATTATTTTTTAAAGCTGGTAATAGTGTGAATATATCCTACTTATTCTTTTAGCATCCTTGATTTGTAACTTGCTTACTCTAAAGTTGGGAGATTTTTGTTTGACAATTAATGAAAAGTTTATGTGTATATGTATGTTTTTGACACCTTTTTCATCCAACACTGGCATGCCCATCATCTTGTATTACTGTACCATAGGTTTATTCTTCCTGCACTTACTACTCATTGCTAATTATGCTTATGACTAAGCATCTTGGACAGCACTTGATGTAACAGGCAGTGTATACTCTTAACACTTTTTCTATTATTTAATAATAGGTTGTTGGGGAGGACACTCTCTTATTCTTGTGTCTTTGTCTTTCTCTTGGCCTGTTTGCTGCTGTCTCTATCAGTTTCTTCTTTCCATCTTCGGTGTCTTTCTGTAATGAGAAACTGTGTGGCAACAGGAGATGTTAAAAGCAAAGTGGAAACCATAGCTTCAGAATCCTGCTGGGCTGATAACAATCAGAATGGCTACAGGTTTAGTGGAGTGGCTGGATCAAACCAAGGCTGAAAGCCATTTGCCCTTGGCTCTTCACTGCTGCATGCCAGTTTAGCCCAGCTGTTCAGATCACTGTCATGTTTTCTGTCCCACATGAGAGCCAAGGTAGGGTCAAGGTCTGAGTCTCTCCTGATCCCACAGAGTCCAGCCTGGGTCAAGGCTTGTAACCCCCTTCTGTTCCAGCCACATCAGGTTAGGGATGTCACCTCTCTCTCAGGGCCTCAGTTCTGTCCCCTGACCAATGAAGAGAAAGACAGCCCAGGGTCTGTGTGACATGGAGCTGGTAGAGCTCAAGCCTAGGCACCTCCTGGGTCCCAGTGAGGGCTAGGTACCAGCCCCAGCAGCACTCCCCACCAGGCTGCCTGCCAAAAACAACAACAAAAATAGGTTGTTGCTATATACTGACAATTCCTTAACCAAACACTAGCCAGGTTCCTGTGGACCCATTTTCAATTATACCTCAATCATCATCTATACAGATTTGAACAAACACTTAATAATTCCTAACTGTTCAAGGCTACATCTCTGGGATGATCCTAGATGCCATTAAAGTGCCTATCTGAAAAAACTATATGAAGAATTTACTCTGTTACAGACAATGCCTGAAGACAGGAGCTCTGTCTCTCAGGCTCTGTGGGAGGCTAAGAGCCTAATTTCAGTAAGTCCCAGTTAAAAAACCCAAAATGAGCTTCACATGGACAAACCACCTTTCTTTTGTGATTTTTAATCTTTGCTTGAGTATTTCTGAACCCCTCATCTCCTTTATTACTCCCATATACTCATTCTCTCTCTCTCTCTTTCTCTTTCTCTCTGTTCTCTCTCTTTTAATGGTAACAATGCTTTATTAAAGGTAGGAAAAGAAACCGGTTCTACAGAGGGAGTTTGGGCTAAGTAAACAGAGGAAAAGTACAGCCTCCAGCATGAGGGTGGGCCACTACACACAAGAGAACAGAATGGGTGGAAGAGTCTGGCCCTGTCCCACCCTCTGAACTAAGACCCTGAGGAGAGCTGTTCCTGAGTGCTGGATCACTCTCCATCACCCCTCCAGGCTTTAGGGACATGCTCCACAGACTCAGAGCCCCTTGGGGAAATGGGGAACCAGAATAGATCAAATGTACCCTACCCATGGCCCCAGAGGTGGTAGCTGTTGTGGGAAGCAGTTGAGTCCTGGTTCCAACCACAGAAGGGCAGTTAGCAGGTGTGTCTCTGTTACCCTAAGGTTAACAGCCTTGGGCCCTGGAGAGGGTGGGCTGGGGGCGGGGACCCAAGTCCATCCAGGTTGGGGATGAGCCATGTGTCCATACCCGTATGCACTGGGGTGGCTGCGGCCAGCAGGAGAGCCAGGGCCACGTCCTCCAGGAAACCCACCACGCAAGTGGGGCCAGAGGTGCATTTGACTGAGGACAAATGAAGCCAGGGTCAGGCCAGGTGGGCTGCAGGGTCCTTGGTGAGCCAGGCCTTCTCCCCAGGAGGTACAAGTGTCTTCTGCTGCTGCTATTGCTACTAGGCCTGGCCAGGGGCATTCAGGAGCCACTGACTCTGACAGCAGCTCCAAAGAGCAGGACCCCAGATCCAAGGACTTCCAGCCTGTGGAACATATGGGGAAGGTAAGGACCATGAAGATGGTGCTAGGATGTCCTTGGGACTGGGTATCCCTGGGATGGGATTAAGAGTGGACAATGGAGGAAGAGGGACCAGGGCAGAAACTGGCTTAAAATATTTTGTCCATGATGGATTTATTTGCATTATTTTAAAATTTTTAAAATGTATTAAAATATTGATTTCTGAGTCTTCTTGCACCCCTTAAATTTTGTCTCAAGGCTACTGCCTTTTTATCCTTCCCCTAGTCCTCTGGTTGGGGCAGAAAGAGAGGGCAGAATAGCTGCCTGGATGATAGGCATTGGCCACTGTCTTATTTAGCTCCTCCTAACCCTCCTCTCCTCTTGTCCTCTCTGCTCATGGTCACCTCTAAGCCCTTACCTTCACTGGGCAGGTGCCACTCCCTGGAACACCAGGTGGTGGGCTCCAGCTGATGCTGTAAGGTCACCAGACCCTCAGCAAAGATTCCATCCAGGCTCTGCCCCCACACCTGGGATCCCAGGTCTACCCAGGGTGAAGGTGTCTCTATGGGAAAAGACCCAGGTAGGATCTATAGGGCCCAAGGTGTGTGCCCCTAGTCCCTCATCTTTGTGTGTGGGGAAAAGTCCCTGGACAAAGTACTGAGCATCTGGTCCATTTATGACAATTTATGATATGACAGCCTGTTCATTGATGGTATACTTCATACCCAGTGGGTACAAATCATTGTAGCGGCAGAACTCCCCCCCACTCTCAATGGTCCCATGAGACAGGCTGTGCTGCTATCCCATTTTTACAAATGGGAATAGCTAATCACATTGGGGCTTTTATAGGTAAAAGGATTCAACTTGAGATCATACACATAAGTGAAATGAATCAGACTCCCATGTATGAATACCGTATTGTCTCCCTAGTGTAAGCAAATGAAAGAGTAAATAAGATCCAAAATCTATAAGAAATATTGTGAAAAAGTAAGAAACTGTTCAAAGGGGAAAATAACTGGGATAGGGAAAAGGAAAAAAGAAGGAAGGGAAAAGAAAAAAAGATACAAATTTGGTTATATATACATAAGATATCTAAGATGATTATACTACTAATTCTAGTAGTTCTTGAAAAAGAACAGTTAATACTTATATGAATGGATCAATTTTGCATGTCTATGTCTGTCTATTTCTTTTAAAAACAATAATATGCAATAAAACAACCATTGTTAAATTCCTATCATCTTGTTTTAAAAGCCTATATTGTTACTGTTTGGGATTTTTTTTGTCTCTTTTGCTTTTTGTTTTTCTCGTCCATGTTTTATTTTGCCCCCACTTAAAAAAACAACAAACAGGAATAACAGAGAGGTGAAGTGGCCTGCCTAAGGCCTCTTGGCTCAGACCCCAAGTCCCAAGCTTGACAGCCTCCAGCTCTCCTCTCTCCCCACCTTGGAAGCTGCTGGAGCTGGTGGGAGGGATGCTATTGGATGAGAACTTAGCAGCCTGACACCTGTCTTGGGGGATGCTGAAATTGCCACAGTGAGGGGATCCAGCAGAAGGAGTGGATCTTCAGCTGTGTCAGCCCTCTGGCCATAGGGATAAGTCAGCAGCGGGGCCGTTCTGCCAGGACCTGAGTCTTGGCGTATGCTGAGCAAAGTCCTCATCAGGGTCCAGTTCTGTGCTAGAACTGAGGTGCTGGGTACCAGGGGAAGAGGCAATTAGTAAGTGACAGTCACATACAGTGTGATGTCTGTAGGACAGAGACAGGCTTAGGATGGATAACTGGAAGAGGGATCCACCTGGACAAGGGCATTACAGGTATAGACTCAGGGCGTGCCTAATGGTTGGCTGGGCTGGAGCTGGTAGGTCCTGGAATCAAGGTGGCCTGAGAGGGGACAGCTGCCCAGGCTGAGTCCTATCCCTACATGGCCAGCAGCGGGGGAGTCCAGTGGCATATTTGTAGGGAGGTTACTTGACTAGACTTGGATGGGTAGGCAAGGGTGGGAATCTGGACCTAGAGAGACCCTAGGCAGGGTGGCTTAGGGACCCAAAGCTTGACAGCTATGGGGACATAGTCAGCAGGTGTGCTAAACAGGAAAGGAAGAAGCAAGCATCACTCCCTGGCTTTTTTGATGAGCAGTTAAGGAAATGTTGCGATATATCAACAAGTATTGTATTTAAAAAAGAAAGTTCTGGCCAGGGATTTTGCTCAGTGGCATAAGCACCTGCCTGGCAAGCGCAAGGTCATGAGTTTGATCCCCGGTACCGCAAAAAAAAAAAAAAAAAGTTCCATAAGCAGGGGTGATCTGCAAGGCATACTGACAGGCAGTGTGCTTACTGACTTATTTATGCACATTTATGGGGGAGCAGGCCTAGAAATGCTGAGGGTACACCTGTCATGAGGACAGACCTATGACCTGTTTTAGGAACAATGTTTGGCGGGGAGGCTTTGCCTATGGGCAGATGCCTAAGCTAGTCTCACACATGCAGGCAGAAGGAGAGAGCTCCTGAGGGTTCCCATGCCCACGCTTTATTCTGTGGCCTAGGAGGCACTGGAAGGATCAAGTAGAGGAGACCTTAAGAGTAGGACCTGGTGTTTTGAAAACATTGGCTCCAGATGAGAGGTTGGTGTGACCAGATCCAGATTTGAGAAACTGAGCAGTGGCCAAAGGAAGAGAAAGGACATTTCCTTAACTGCTCATCGAAAAAGCCAGAAATGGTGAGCTGAGAATGCAGCCTGAGCCTGGGCACCGGCAGGAGGCGTCATTCCACCAGCCAAAGGCCAACATTCCTGCAAAACTGGCAAATGAATTTAAAGCGAGGATGTGGAGCACTGGCCATGGAAGACAACATTCTCAAGACCCTCAGTGGGAGGCTGTTTCTGGAACAAAACTGTAGCACCATGTATTACATTTCATACAAATGTGCACCTATTTATGCTTGAGACAGGGTCTTGCTATACAGTTCTAGTTAGTCTTGAACTCACTTTGCAGCACAGGCTGGCCTCAAACTCACATGATCCTCTTGCCTCAGTCTCCCGTGTGCTGGTATTACAGGAATGCACCACCATACCCAGAAAATCCCTTTTAATCTAGTAATTTTGTTTCTGTATCTTGAGGGAAAAAATGAACTTCCACTCAGTATTATAAATGTATCCATGAAGAAAAATGGAAAGAACCCAAATGCCAAATGATAGGGGAGGTAAAATAAACAAGGTACATCCATGGTAGGGAATATTAAACAGTCAATATGTTTTTAAGGATTCTAGAAACAAAAATATTTTAAAACAGACTATAATATGTCTATTTTTCTATTTTATTCACACAATAAAATTCAGTTTTTAGTCTAATAAAAAAGTAGTGTTTTTTCAAAAATCATAGGATCATGTGACCACTTCCACAGTCAAATATAGAATATTTCAATCAACCCCTCCAAGTTTCCTTAATGTCTTTTTGAAGTCAAACTTTTTTTGAGGTAATTCTAGATCCACACGCAGTTTTTTAAATACTTTTTTTCTTCTGGTACCAGGGCTCAAATTACGACCTTGCACTTACCAGGCAAGTGCTTACATAACTGCGCTAAAATTCCCTGCCCCAAAGATCTTCTTCTTCTTTTTTTTTTTTTTTGGTACCAGGGATCAAACTCATGACCTCACACTTGCCAGGCAGGCACTTACGCCACTGAGCTAAATCCCCAGCCCTCCACGTGCAGCTTTAAGAAATAGTACAAAGGCATCCCATGTACTGTTTCCTTAATGATAACATGTCCTAAAGCTATAGTAATATATACAGCTGGATGTATAACCTGACAATATTAAGTACTAATGAAGATGTAGAGCAACTCTTTTATGTTGTAGGAATGCAAAAAGTAGACATTTCAGAGAACCATTTTTCAACTTTTAATAAATATATAATTAAGCATATTAATGAAATCTGACTCCTAGACATTTATCCAAGTGGAATGAAAACTTATATTCAAACAAAAACTTGTATGCACATATTTATATCAGTTTTATTCATCATTGCCCCTAACTGGAAACAACCCAAATATCCTTTACTGGAAGGCTAAACAAATTGTGATACATTCATAAGATGAAATCATCCTTAGCAATGAAAAGGGAGCAAAATGCTGGTAAATTAGATAACTGGGATGAATTGCAAAGATGTTACACTGAACTAAAGACAGATTCAAATACATTGATACAGTCAAAGGACAGAACCTTTCTGTCACCACAAGCATCGCTCACATTGTTTCACAGCAACATTCACTTCTATTCCTCCAAAATCCTTCCTTAGCCCCTTGCAACTACTAATTTTATCTCCATTTCTATGGTTTTATCATTGCAATAATTGTGTGTGTGAGGTGGTGATGGTAGTGCTAGGGGTTTGCACATGCTAAACCCTTGCTCTGCCACTGAGCTCTACCTCAGCTCGTGTTGTATAAATTGAGCCCTGCAGTATGTAACCTTTTGGTAATGGCTTTCTTTGACTCAGCCTAGTTTACAGGTAGTTGAATGTATCATAATTTGTTTTGTTTTGTTTTTTTCACTGAGCAGTAGTCCAACTATGTAACCTTTTGAATCTGTCTTTAATTCAGTGTAAACAGGGCTAGGGTATACTTAAGTGGGGTATACTTAATATAAGGAAGACCCTGGGCTCAATCCTCAGAACTGGGGGGAAAAAATCCAGCAACTCCACTTTAAGGCATATATCCAAAGGAAATAAAACCAGCTTGTTAACGTGTCTGCACTGAAGCATTATTTACAATAATCCAGATCTGGGGTCAACATAAATCTCTATCAGTGGATGAATAAAGAAAATGTGGTGTATATATACCTAAAGGAATACTATTCATACATTGAAAGAAGAGAATATTATTATTTGGATTATTGAAAGAAGAGAATATTATTATTTGGATGTCATGACTATGACATCCAAATAATAATAATACAACCTGGAAGACCTTATGTTGAGTAAAATAAGCCTGGCACAGAAAGACAAATACTGCATGGTATCACCTATATGTGGAATCAAAAAAGTTGAACTCACAGAAGTAGAGAGTAGAATGGAGATAATCAGGGGTTGGAGTGGTGACAGGTGAAGATGTGTTGGTCAAAGGATACAGAATTTCAATTGAAGGAATAAGCTCGAGAGATCTATCATACAACCTGGTGACTATAGTTAATAATAATGCATTATATTCTTGAAAATTGCTCCCAAAAAGTACTCAAAAAGAAAAAAATATGAATAAACAATTGATATGTTTCTTCTGGAGTCTCAATTCTATTCCATTGATCTAAATTTCTGTCCTTATGACAATGCCACACTGTTTATATTACTTTAGCTTTGTAGCAAGCTTTAAAATTAGAAAGAGTGAGGACTTTAATTTTTATTCTTCCTCTTCAAGATCACTTTGCCCCACTGGAGTCCTTGAGAATTCCATATGAATTTTCAAATCAGTTTTTGCAAGTCTTTAAAAGTGGGTAACCATTGAGATTTTGATAGACAATGCATTGGCTCTATAGGTCACTTTGGATAGTATTGCCATCTTAGCCATATTTTCTCCCAATCCATGAACATAAGTATATATTTTTATTAGGTCTTTAATTTCTCTGAACAATACTTTGCAGTTTATAGTGTGTAAGTCTCATCTTAGTGTTTAAATTTCTGAGTATTTTAATGCTATTTTAAATGAGTTTTTTCCTAGTTTTTGAGTTTTAATTGCTAGTATATAGAAGTATGAATGATTTTGTGTATTGATCTTCTGTTATGTAACTAATGAATATATTTATTTGCTCCAGCAGTGTGTGTGTGTGTGTGTGTGTGTGTCCTTTGGGATTTTCTATATATAAGGTCATATCACCTTCAAGTAGTTATACTTCTTCCTTTCCAATCTGAAATCCTTTGACTTCTTGTTCTTGACAGTTCTCTGGCCAGAATCTTCAGTGGGAAAAAGTGGGAATCCCTGTCTTCAATGAGGAAAATGTGGGTATTCCTGATGTCAGGGGAAAAAATGTTTGTGTTCTACCATTAAGTATGAAGTTAGTGTGTATATTTCATACATGGTCTTTATCATGTTGAAGACCTTCCTTTTAGCTCTAACTTTTTAGTGTCATGTCATAAAGTAGTGTTGAATTTCATTAATAGATGCATTATTATGCATCTATTGAGATAGTAGTGTGATTATATTTCTTCATTAAATGAGTCCAAGTGAAGTACATTATATTGATGTATGGTACACAACACTGACTTTGTTAAGTTGAATACCTTGTATTCCTAGAATAAATCCCACTTGGTTGTAACATATAGTTCTTTTAATATATGTTGGACTTGATTTGCTGATATTTTCTTGCTATTATGGGGGGTTGTTTAGATAGGGTTTTATAGTACATAATGATTACATTCATTGTGGGGAACTGATCAGTGTATACAACACAGATGTTCATTCCTTTCCCTTCCCCTTCCTCTCTCTTCACACTGCTCCTCCATTTCTTTGTCCCCTTCCATTTACACCTCTTTTAGTTCCATTACATTGCTATCACATCGTTTTAATTCCTTTAATTCTAGAATATAGGTTAATATCTAGAGAAAGATCTATTCCTCATATTTTTTCTTTAAAATATGTTTTAAAATCAATACATTTAATTTTTTTGAAAACTGGAATTGTGATTATAAGCAAATCACTTTAATTACCTGACTGAAGAAATTATTGCAATTTTTAAAACATTTGGCCTTTCCATCCAGAAGCAGGACTTATTTTTCCTTCTGTATATTTTAGTAAATTTTTATAGCTTCATTCATGTGGATTTTTATCCCGTTTCTATTTTCATTTGTATTTGTATTTTCATTTGTATTTGGGATCTTGCCATATAGCTAAGCTTGTCCCAAACTCTTAGGCTTAAATAAGCCTCATGCTTCAGTTTTCCAGGTAACTGGGACTATATTCATGTACTACCCTGTCTGATGGGCTTTTTGTTTTTTTGTTTTGGTGGTGGTGGTGGTAGTGGGGTTTTTTTGGGGGGGGTCTCACTATATAGTTTAGGCTGGCCTTGAATTCATGTAGCTTATGCTGGCCTCAGACTCACATCTATCCTCCTGCCTCAGCCTCCTGAGTACTGATACTACAGGTGTGTCACCATACCTGGCATTGCATGTTTCTTATAAAATATCTTATATGGTTTCTTTATTGCTTCTGAGAATGTGATTAACCCCCACTATATAACTTAATTAGTTACTTTTAATTTTTTTCCCTGCCACTGGTAACTGAACCCAGAGCCTTCCCATTGAGCTGCATTTCTAGCCCCTTATCACTTTATTTTTTACTTTGACACAGGATCTTGCTAAGATACTGTTGCCCAAGGTAAGCTTGAACTTGTGATCCTCCTGCCTTACTCTCCCAGACTACAAGGAACCTGATTTGTTATTGATGATGAGAATACAGTCATCAATTTTAATATACTAACCTCTTATTTCATTTGACAACTTTTCAGCCTATTCTTTTTATTTCTAATATTCATACCCTTAGGTTCTTCTCTTTTTGCATTGAATAGAACACCCAAAATAATACAAAGTAAAAGTCACAAAGGATATCCTACCTCATTTTCAGATTTTGAGAATGCATGTAGATTTTCACTCTTTAGAGTTATTATTGCTGGGCTGAAGGGTGTAGCTACATAGCCAAGCACTTGCCCAGCATATACAAAGACCTGGGTTTGATTTCCTGTACTGAAAAACAAGAGTGGTTATTGTTGATTCTATTGTTGATGAGTTAAGACTTACTTCCTTCATTTGCTTTTGAGAAAATGATTTTTATTACTTTTAAGAGGTTTAAATTTTTAGTTACTTTTAAGAAGGTCTTTTATTACACAACCAAAAATTTATTTTGAAAATCTTCTACCACATGGATAAAACTTGAAGACACTGTGCTCAGTGACATGAACCAGACTCAAAGGGACAAGTATTGTATGACTCCACTTATATAAGATACCTAGAGTAGGCAAAAATTCACACAGTTAGAAAGTAGAGTAGAGGTTAACATGGAGTGAGGACTTAATGATTAATGGGTACAGAGTTTCTGTTTGGAAGGATTGAAAAGTTCTGGAGGTGGATAATGGTGATGGTGTGAACGTACTTAATTTAATGCTATTTATTTGGCTTAAATGGTTAAAATGGAAAATCCTATGCGATATATTTTATCACAGTTTAAAAAGAAAGGAAATTAACTAGCAGGAGATAGAAAGATAAAGATTACACTTCAAAAATGTATTTCTATATTGCTTAATTGTATTATATATTATACTCATACTTTTAAAACAATAAAGATGTTTAAACTAAAAAATTCTTATATTTGCATTGCAAGACAAACTCTTGCTTACTGGACCTGCTTCTAAGGTGGAAGTACGCTGAGCCAACCCCTGACAGTCAGCACTGACTCCCTTTAGAAAAGGGAGTTAATAATTAAAGTTGACATAGGCAAAACCTGGGGGTTCTTGTGGATTTGGGACCTCAGAGGGTGGTTTATTGCTCCTTAATTACAGTGGTACCTTGGTTCATGAACTTTATTCTTTCCACCATTCTGGTCACAAACTGAATTGTACAAGAAATGAATAAAATTCAGTGGTTAGGTTCTATGTTGATCTGATGAGGAAATTTGATTTGGTTCTCATGCACTTCTGGTAGATTCAGTCTACTAGAATCATAGAATTAAGAATTAGTATATGAATCAAGGTACCACTATATTTCAAGTCTTGTTTTCACTTCAAAAAGGGATAGTCACACATACAAAAAAAAAAAAGGATATTCAGATGCAGCATCTAAGGACACATAAGCAGCATCAGAGTGGGAAATGAGGAGACTTAGTCTATAGCCCCAGGTTTCCAACATGGGGCACAAGAGCACTTATGGCCAATGTGATGAGATGAAGACACAAAAAGAGCTGTGTGGGGTCAATCTCATTTAGACATGATGAGTTTGAACTTCCTGTTAGTCATGCAGTAGGTAGCTCAGGTGGAGCTGAGACGGTTTGCAGCTGGGATAGACTCACACCACACATGGGCCTGGGAGACAGAAAACCTAGAGAAAGAGGAGAGTGGTGATCTGAGACAGTGGGGGGAGGGTCACTGGAAAGATGGGCAGATCTTATGTTGCATCCTGCAGGGATACCATATGCAACACTGAGAGGAATCTCAGACTTGAATGTGATGAGAACCTTGTAGGTCTTCACATGAGAAATACTAGAGGGAGATGCAAGAGCCAAGGGTGCCTTCACTATGTCCTCAGCATGTGAGACAATGCCTGGTGCAAACAGAACAAATGTACAGATGGATGGATCCATGAATAGACAGATAAATAGATGATAGATAGATAGATAGATAGAGGAGCAAATGGTCATATGAATGCACCATGGATGGATGGACAAACAGATGAACAGTTAAATGAATGGACACATGGATGCATAGATGGAAAGATGGATAAACAGATGAACAGATAGATACATGGAAGGATAGATGATGGGTGGAGAAATAGATGCACAGATGGATGGACAAATGAATAGACAGATGAATGGATGATGGATGAATGAAAACAGTGGTCTAAAAGATTAGAGAAAATCTCATGAATACAGTAAGACTGAGCTATGTCTCTTTGGATTGACATGAAAACAGAAGAGTCTTCCCACAGGAGTCAGGAATAACACAGTGTTCATGGCTCCAGGAGAAAGTCAACCTGGCTGGACCATGGGAGATTCATAAGAAAGGGACTCAGAGGTCCTAAAATGAGCCAGTGTAGGACCTCCTGCTATGTCATATTCACCTGAGAACATGTGCTACTCAGGGTTTTACTGTGCCCAACATTCCCATGGCACTGACAGCCTCAGAAAGAGGAGAGGTGGGGGACACATGTGGGGTGACTCTATGACTATGGACAATGCCTGCCTGAGACAAGGGGAAGGCCTCTGGCCCACCTGCCTTCCACCAAGGAAATAACCTATGCTTTTCAAGCATATACCTGTCTCACCCATCAGGTTCCCTCTCCAGCCTCGCCCTCAGGAGGCAGGCCCCAGGTGCTGGCCCCACGGCTTTTGGTCTGAGTCTCAGTCACCATGGTTTGTCTTTGGCAGCGGAACCCAGCTCACTGTCCTAGGTAAGTGGCTCTCATGACCTTTCTCAATATGCCCCACCCTCCTGCTGCCTCAGCAAAATCCATTCTCTATCTGGGTGCTTTTCTTTCCCTCTGTTCCTCCCTGGTCTTAGAGATCAATGCCTTACCTTTCTCCATGGGGCCTTGAGGAGGTGAGTAGTCTTGAAGTAACAGTAGGAAGGGCCCCAGAAGCAGAAGCAGCCATCTTCAGAGTCCAACAGTGGGAAGTGGCCTGGTCTGAGACCTGGAGTTAGGATTTGGCCAGGGGCAGGGGCTACGTCCTCTCCTCTAGACCAGTTGCCCAAATGGGGCTAAGAACCTAGTTTTGGGTAGCACTAGAGATACTTCTCCAGGCTCCAGGGTCTGGGCTGAGAGTTGGATGCCTATCTTCAGACTGGGAGAACTACACAAAAGAGACATGGCTGAGGCTATGACATCGACCTCTAGGGACTCAGAAGAAAATTGCTTCATCAGGAGGCTAACAAAAATCAGAGAATATATGACTCACTCTAGGCTACCCAGCCCCTTCCCTTGAAACCTCACATTCAGTCTCTTACCTTCCTCAAAGAATACAGTAGACTTAGGAAATAGGAAACAGGGGAACAAACAAGGAGTTCAAAAAGTTACCTGGCAGCTGGGATGGTGGCACACACCTGTAATTCCAGTACTCTGGAGGCTGAGGCAGGAGGATTGCTGTGAGTTTAAGGCCAGTCTAGGCTACAAAGTGAGTTCAAAGTCAGCCTGAACTGCATAGTGAAACCCTGTCTCAAAAAGAGAAAAAAAAAATAAGCTACTTGGCTCCAGACAAAATCAGGAGTCATCAGAGGCTGCTGTACCCATAGTCTGGAGGGAACAGCCTGAAGAATACAGCCAAAATGAAGGGATGTGATCAGGCCAATAGAGACAGGGAAGATGGCAGAGCCTTGCAGGAGCACCCAGCCTTGTCTGTGCTCCTTGGGAGAGCTGAGTGGACAAGGATGGAGCATAGCATGCTGCTCAAGAAGGCAGGAGATGCTAGGCTTCCAGTATGGCAGCCACAAACTCTAGTTCTTCCCATGTGCCCCAAGACCCCCTTCAAAGCTGGATGGGGACTCCTACTTCATAGAGGTAGCTCTAGGCTCTGGAAGAATGAAGTGAGTTAGTGGCCTGGTCTGAGGACTCAGGTGGTCAGGGCCAGATTCCATGCTTAGACTCCAGAGAGCAGAGAAGAAGGAACACAGTCTTCTTAATGACAACAGGAAAGCTGAGATTGAAAAGGGAGGGGCTGGGCCAGGTCACCTGGGGGAAGGGATTTGGGAAGGGCTTCTAGGAAATTGCAGAACTGTCTGTTCTCCAGGGGACACAAGTAGACAATAGGGGAATGAGAAGGGACAGAGGGACCTCAGGTAACAAAACAGCTCAACATGATTGGTCAGAGATGTTGGTGTGGAGGATCCCCAATACCTGGGCTCTCCTTGCTGACTTATACCCCATTCTCCATTCTCACAGGTCAACCTAAGGCTTCGCCATCAGTCACACTATTTCCACCCTCCTCTGAAGAGCTCAAGGCCAACAAGGCCACATTAGTGTGTCTGATAAATGACTTCTATCCAGCCACCATAATGGTGGCCTGGAAAGCAGATGGCACCCTTATTACTCAGGGTGTGGAGACTACCCAGCTCTCCAAACAGAGCAACAACAAGTACAGGGCCAGCAGCTACCTGATCCTGATGCCCAACCAGTGGAGATCTCACAAAAGATACAGCTGTCAGGTCACACATGAAGGGAGCACTGTGGAGAAGACTGTGTCTGCTGCCGAATGTTCTTAGGTCCCCAGTGCTCACCCCACTCTCCAGACGCTGGAGCAGAAAGACCTGGGGAGGAGTTTCCCCCTCCCACTTCAACCATTCTCCCTGTAACCAACAAGTGCTCAATAAAATATCCATTTTATGGATAAATTATGTTTCATGTCATTTGTTCTTTTCTTGTATTTCATTTGCTACATCCTATCCCTGGGTGGGGAAATTTTGGCACAGTTGCAAAGTAGCCCTAAGGCAGAGGGCTCTGGCCTCCTAAAAGCATCACCAGGCAGGTGTCTGGCCACAAGTACAAACAGTAAATCTCTTTACTTCTCTTCTTCCTCTGTCTACTCTCAGCACAAGGAACCATTCCCCACCTCCTTCCTAAATGTCTGTGACTGGAAACCATTGACAATATGTTCTCTTCCCACCCTGATCTGAAGGGACGAGATTAAAGGTCTTTTTTTTCCCATTTTATTGTTTAATTTATTTAAAGAGAAACAAAAGCATGTAAAGGGTAGAGGTAATACAGAATTCCAAAAAAAAAGATAAACAATAAGAAATAGTTAATAAATTACACACTGTCCACCTAGAAATAGCTGTTCAAGCTACAAAACCAAAGCATACAAAGTAGGTAGTCAAACAGAGAGTGTAAACGCATGCATGAATCTTTACGTGTATTTCTATACTTTTTGTAATAGAGGGAAAAATAAAACTTAGCAAGACAAAACAAAACAAATTCCTATAAAAACATAAAACCAAAAAGTAGTATACAACCACAGTACAAGGTGATCTACAATGATTACTGTGTTGTTTCTTTTTATTTTCAATAGAATGTCTATATCATCAGGCATAATTGAATATAGCAGTATAATTGAGTATAGCAGTAAATAACAATATTAGTAAAAATAAAGCATTGTAGACAGTATAAAACTTCAAAGGCAGGTAATAATCAAACCAGAGTGGATATTCTAGTGGATCTTGTCATCTTAAGTGCAGTTGCCTATACTCTCAGACTTGATACTATCAATCATAACAGCTTTGAATAAAATCTATCAATATAACACAGCGATCCAACAAACCAGATTTGATTATGATCAGTCATGGTAAAACAGTGTAGGTTTTACAGAGCTTTAGATTAAGATAATAGGAAATTAAGGATAATTACCGTACTATATCCTGTTATTTTTGGGATTACTGTCTGTGCCTTCAAATCTAGTACAGGTAGAATGACTGGAACAGAATATAATACATCTAAGCAGAGTAGTGTGAGTAATGTGGATTTTAAATCCTGGTACACTATTAACAATATAGCATATCAAGGCCATCTATGTTAGAGTTTCTAGTTATCCTTCTCTGCCTCATTTCTGCTATGCTATTTTTCTGCCTTTGTTTGTCTACTTATCTCCTTCATTCTACTGCCTGCCCCACTCATTGAGGCCTTTCTCCCACTGTTCCTAAAATCCTGGTATTTTTTTTCTCTCTCTCTAGAATGTCCTTCAGTATTCTCTGTAGGGTTGGATTGGTGGTCACAAACTCCCCCAGTTCCTCTTTGGCATGGAAGCATCTTGTTTCTCCATTAATTTCTAGTGACAGTTTTGCAGGGTACATCAATCTGGGCTGGAGGTTATTTTCTTTCAGGGCTTGTAACACTTCACCCCAACCTCTTCTTGATCTGATGGTCTGTGTTGAGTAGTCAGCCGTGATCCTGATGGGCTTATCTTTATAGGTAATCTGTTTCTTTTCTCTGATGGCTTTTAATATTGTTTTTATATTGAATTTTTGTTATCTTGATTATTATATGTCTGGGTGTAGATCTGTTTTGGTTGTAGGTGGCTGGAGTTCTGTATGCCTCACACAACCGAATGTCATTTTCTTTTTCCATGCTTGGGAAGTTTTCCTTAATTATTTCCATGAATAGCCTTTGTAATTTGCCTGTATGTATTCCTGCTTCTTCGTTCACATTTGTTATTCTTAAATTGTAGATTCTCTTGTCATCTTTAGCCTTTGTATTGTTACTGCCTGTTTCCTTGTTATTTTTAAGAGATCTTTCATGATCACACACTGAAAACTTGTCTTCAAGTTTTGATAGTCTATCCTTAGTTTCTTTTAAGGCATTTCACCAGCTTTCAATGGCGTTTTTAATTTCCTGGTAGTCTCTTTGAATCTGCTTCATGTATTCTATATTTTCTTTATATTCTTTATCGAATGTTTGTCTCCTTTTTTTGTGTTCCTCCCTTCTTCCATCTGTATCATCCTGAGAGATGCTTCCTGAGAGCATTTCTTTTATTACTCTACTCATATCCTGCTTTACCTGATTTAATATTTCAGTTTTGAGCTCATCTACAAGGTCCCAAAGATATCTCTTAATGTCCATTGAAGCCATGTCTGATGTTGTGTGTTTGCCGCCCTCAGTCTCCCTTGTTTTTCCTTCTCCTGGATCAGGGCTCTCAGGGTTCTGGGCTGGGGGCCTCCTCTTGCCTCTCTCTCCTGTCATGGTTCTGGCTTCCTCCACACTGGTTACAGTGCCGGTCCCAGCCCCCTTCCCTGTTGGCGTTTCCTCGGAAGCATGCTGGTGAGGGAACTCCGCCCTCTCCTGCCTGCTCTTGTCACTGAGATGTGAGCAGTGGCTGTCTATGCCTGCCCCTCCCCACCGGGGCAGCCAAACTTCAGGTGCCTTCACCCGGTTAGTGCATGCTAGGTGCAGGGAATCAATTTGGGAAGGCTCAAGCAAATCCCACAAATCTGCTCTGGGGAGGGAGGAACCAACTGAAGTTACTGTTGCTCCCAGTTCAGGCTCCTCCTGCCCGATTCCAACATGTCACACATTTGGTTGTGCCCTTCCCGTGAGGGGGGGTGTCTCATTCCCAGCACTGACTGTGGATCAATGAAGGTCCCTTCACTGGCTCTGCTCTCTTTTGGGCTCACCAATCCCCAACTTCAGCACTGCTGTGCTTCCTGTGAGTGGTAGTGGGAACAAGTTTGGGTGGCTCTGCCTGCTGGCACAGATTCAAGCTGGTGCAAACTTGGTGGGTCACTGCAAAAACACTGTGTCCCATAATTTTTAGCTGTTTCAGTTGTAGTCCCAAAGTATCTGATGAGCTTTTTTACGTTTTAATTACTTCCTGTATCAAGAGGATCCATCTCCCTCTGTCTGGGTCTCTCCAGGGGGTTTTATTCTGGCATATGAGTTGTTTCTCCTGGGAGGCTTTGTATTTTGTTGCTCACTGATCAGCCATCTTGTCTTCCGAGATTAAAGGTCTTAAAGGTCAGGATCAGAGCAGAGACTGGAACCCAAGTGTTTGAGTTCAATCCCTTTTGAAAATATTTATTAAAGTATGATAGCTGTTCATAATGATTACATTCATCTGGGGAAAGCTGGTAAATGAACATATCTTAAATCTTTTTTCTTTTAAAGAGAATAAAACAAAATGAAACAAAACAATGGGAATGATATTAGATTTCAAAAACAAGACAGTAGGAAATCAACCATAGTTACTATAATGCACACTGTTGTCCCCTAAATAGATGCTCAGACCACCAGATATGCAAAGTAAGCACTAAGTCTCTTCACTTCAGTTGCTATCAATTCAGAAATTTCAAGTATGTGACATAATTTTTTATTTATTTTTATTTTTTGCCTTTTGGAGACAGGGTCTCACTATGCCATTCAGGCTGGCATTGAATTTGCAATGATCCTCCTACCTCAACCTCCCAAGTGCTTGGATTATAGGAGTGCACCTCCATGCCTGGCTTTTTTTTTTTCTTTTGGAGATGTGACTTCTAATTTTTGTGTCTGTCTTCTGGATTTGCTCTAGGTGGGCTGGAGGTCTGAGATTGTACCCTGCTCCTTCGTCCTCCCATCTGAGGTTCCCAGGGTGGCTGAGAGGTACAGGGTAGTTGTTCAATGATGTTCCCCCCATAGCAGTGGGGCCTCAGGGTTATGGCTTATTCTTCTCTGCCCAAAGTGGTGTGCCAATGCAGGGGGATGCATGGTCTTCTCTCCAGGCCAGGGCAGCAGGCTCACTGGAGGGCATGGGCTCCCTCTCACCCAGCCTATAGTGGTGGGCTCATGGGGATGAGAGGTGGCAGGGTGTTTCTTTCTAATGAATGGATCTTTACATTTCTTTTTCTTTTTTTTTTCTTCTGAGTACCACGAAGATTTGTATTTTTTTTTATTTTAAAGATAATAAAATCCAACAAAACACAACAGAACAAAACTGATCAAAACAAAGCAAAATTGGTACAGAACTTCAAAGCAGGATATTAGGAAAACAACAGTAGTACCATAGTGTATCTTGTTATCTTCACAATAGTTGTACATTCCATCAGGCATAGCAAAATCAAACCAAAACAGAATAAAACCAATCAAGACAGAACATTGAATAAAGCAAAACAATTAATCAGAACAAAACAAAACAGTGAGAATATTGGATTTCAAAGACAAGATAGAAAGAAATCCCTCATAATTGCTATATTGCATACTGTCATCCTCCCAATAGATGCTCAGATTGCTGACCCCAGGCCTACAAAATCAACCAAATAATACAAGCATTTAGCTGCTTTTCGTATCCTAGTTTTATCAACTCAGCCTGTCCTCTGAACCAGCCAATTGCTCCGCAGGGTGTGTTGATTTTCAGCCCACATGCTGGTAGGCTCATGAAAGTTGCTATTTGACTATTCTCTTCCTGATCTCCACATGACTAACCAGAAAAACTGGTTGATTGGCTTCTTGGTGGTCTCCTAAGGTTTCTGCCCTAGTATAAATTACTGGACATTATAGTGGTAGTCTAACATGGTGGAAGGGCCAAAGCACAAACAACACTTACCCTGATGATCACTTCCTCTTTCCCCTACCTCCCTGATTACAATTTCCTCTTTCCTTTCTTGTGCACTCCTTAAGAGAATTCCAATCAGGGTTGGGGATTTAGCTCAGTGGCACAAGCGCCTGCCTGGCAAGCACAAGGTCATGAGTTCAATCCCTGGTACAAAAAAAAAGAAAAAAAGAGAATTCCAATCAGTTCCCTTGCATGTCATCAATGCTCACCCCAAGTGCCACTTCCAGTCAGAAGTCACATAACCCCTCCTCCCATACCCAGCAGAGGAGAACCCTCCTCTCCATGTCCTCAATAAAGGTCACTTTTTCATCCCTTTTGCTTCTCTATTGTACTGAAAAACCCTAACATCCTCCCAATCTCAGCATGACTGATTCCTGGGAAGTGCAGACTTTTCTCTCCCTGGGCCCTGCATGGCTTGCATGGCTTACCAGAAGGTCTGGCTAATTGGCTTCTTGTTGGTCTCCTCCCAGTCCCAGCATGGCCAATTCCCAGGAGGCACTGACTTTTCTCTTCCTGGGCCCTGCCTTTTTTTTTTTTTTTCCTTAATAAAGATATTCAGAGTGATTATTTTGGGTTTTCTGGCACCAGGAATTGAACTCAGGACCTCGCACTTACCAGGCATGTGCTGTGCCAATGAGCTATGTATGTAGCTGGCTCTGACCATTACATTTCTAAAGTTCTGAAATTGCTAACAAACCATAGAAAGATACTACTTTAGGCTCCTGCTTGAAACAAATAGCGTCACAAAACTTCCAGCCTTAATTCTGTTGTTGTACTTTGCAAATAGCCTCACAAAACTTCCAGCCTTAATTCTGTTGTACTTTGCATCTGTCTCATGGGCAATGGTGTTAAACATTGTTTTATGTATTTATTGGATATTTGTACTTCTTCTGAGAAGTGTCTGATACAATTGCCCATTTTTTGATTGGGTCTTTTATTTTGGAGAGTCTAACTTTTTTGAGTTCTTTATATTAGTCCTCTGTCTGCAGGGTAGCTGATAAACTATTTTTCCACTCTGTAATTTGTTTCTTCACTCTATTGGTTATTTCCTTTGTGGCATAGAAGCTTTTGTTGATGTTATTTCTTGGGATTCTGTTCAGAAAGTCCTTGCCTATGACTATGTCTTCAAGAGATTTATCTATTTTATCATCCAGCATATTGTGTTTTAATATCTAGATCTTTGATCCATTTTGATATTTTTTACATACAGTGAGACACAAAGGCATGGATTCATTCTACATGTAACCAGTTTTTCCAGCACCACTTGCTGGAGACACTTTTCCTCCAGTGTACTTTTACCCCCTTTGTCAAACATCAGATAACTGAATGTGCCTGAAGTTGTTTGCATCCTTGTATTATTAGTGTTTGTGCACTGCTGTTTTTTTTTTTATCACCATAGTTTTGTAATATAACTTGAAATCCAGGATTGTGATGTTCTCTACCTTGCTCTTCTTGCTCAGGATTGCTTTTACTATTCTGGGTCTCTTCTGGTTCCATATTAATTCTCGTTCTATGAAGAATGCTGTTGGTATTTTGATTGGGGTTGCATTACATTAATAAATCACTATTGCTAGTATGACCATATTAACAATATTAGTTCTGCCTATCCAGGAACGCAGGATATCTTTCCACTTCCTGATATTCTTTTTGATTTCCTTTTTTAGTTACTCATCCTCAAGTCACTCTCTTCACAAATTAATAAAATCTGGGCTTAGCCTTGGGTCTAGGCCTTCATTCCAGTGAACCTTCATCCTGGCTGGACTTAGGACCCCCTTGACTCTCTATAACTATAAATGTCTTAGTGTCTTTATTCTCACTGTGGGTCACTGGAAATGGTAGACTGGAATTAACTTGCTAGAATTCTAATAACTTTCTCTTGGAATTACAAATATAAACTTCTCAAACTGTGACAAGGTCCAGGAAAGGCTCTCTATACAGAGGTGAAGATTAGACATGATGATGGAAGTATTAGTTTACTCAGGCTGCCATAACAAAGCACCACAGAGCAGGTAATCATTAATCTTCACACAAATCTGAGTTTTGCCCTAGAATAAATTACTGTATGGTCATGGTGGTGGTCTAACATGGCAGAAGGCCAAAGCAAAAATGCTTACCTACCCCTTCCTGCTTCTTTTTCAGCCCTAATTGCAACTCCCCCTCCTGTTTGTAGGCACAGAAAATTCCAATCAGCAACTTGCACATCACCAATGCCTGCCCTAAGCACCGCCTCCAGTCAGATATATATATATATATATATATATATATATATATATATATATACATACATACATATATCTCTCATGCCCCACGTTCCAGTCAAATAATACCAGGCTGCCTGTGGTCATGGAGTTCTTTCCACATCCTCAGAATAAAGGCTATTTTTACCGCATATTTTTCTCTTTCATTGTGTGGAAAACCTATCAAATCTGGGGGCTGGAAGTCAAGGTGTGAGCAGGGCTGGTTTCTTCCTTTGCTCATATGTGGCATCCTTTCCCTTTGTCTTCACATGATGCCCCATCTGTGTGTCTTATGAGAGACATTTGATCTATGAGGATACCAGCTATCCTGGATTAGGACCCATCCTAACAACATCTCCCCCCCTCCCCCGGTGTGCTGAGGATTGAGCTTGGGGCCTTTTGATTGAGATACATCCCTAGTCATTTTTGTTTTGTTTTTGAGACAAATTCTCACTAAGTTGCTAAACTGCCCGGTCTAGGTTTGAACTTGCCATCTTCCTGCCTCTGCCTCCCAGAGCACTGGGAATACAAGTAGATACCACCATGTCTGGTTTCATTTTGTCTTAATTACCTCTTTAAAAACCCTGTCTCCAAATTAATGACATGTCAGATTCCTCCTTATGGGAAGCCATTAATAGGTCCTCTTGGTGGAAATCTTTGTTAGCTATACTCATAATTATCCTGTTGATTCTATTATTTAGCCCATGCATACTTAATTCTTTGGCATTGTCTCTTCCAGACTTAAAGTTGTATTCCACCCAAGATGAAACTGCCTGGTGTCTATCGAGGGCCTTCAGATAGACCCTCTGTAGAGTATCTCTGACTATAGTTCAACAACTATGACAGGGCTAGGCCATCGAGAGAGCCAGCAGGGCTGGGGATATAGCTCAATGGCATAAGAATTTGTTGACAGCAAACCTTCCTTGCAAGAAATGTTAAAAGAAGTTCTATGGAAGGAAGGAAAATGCTGTAGTCAGAAACTTGGAGTCACGTAAAGAAAGGAAGAGCATTAGGAAGTGAATGTTAAAGAAGTTATTTTTCTTACTAATCTAGCAGATAATAGTTTGATCAAAATAGTAATAGCATAACAGCAATGTATTCAGTGATAGTTTATGTGTAGGTAGAACAAAAACAACTATGATACAAGGGAGAAATGGGAGGGAATAGAATTATTTTATCATAAAGTATTGGCACTATAGCTAAGATGGTATAATGTTATTTGAAAGTGCACTTAGAATAGTTGTATATTGCAAACTTTAGGACCACTTTCTAAAAATGGTTACAAAAAAAAAAAAGGACAGCCATGCCTGTCATCCCAGCTTCTTTTCTCAGCAAGTTCAAGATCAGCTTAGGCAATTCAGTGAGACCATGTCTCAAAATAATATTTCTTTAAAAGCCTGGAGTTGTAGTGCAGTGGTAGAGCACTACTTCCCTAGCATGGCTGAGGACCCTGGGTTCACTCTCCAGTATTGCCCCAAAAAGTATAATTTATATGCTAAAGAAAGAAAATGGAGTCATATAAAATGTTCATTTAAAAGTACAAAAGGTAGGAGAAAAATAAGACAAAAAATAGAAATGAATAATAAAAGCAATAAATAGAACATTCACAAATATGTTAGCTATAAATCCATTTTTAGCAACAGTCACTTTAATTGTCAGTGGCCTAAGTACATCATTACAAGTATTTAAAAGAAAAAAAGAACAAAAAGAAGAAAATTTAAAAAGAAAATAAAAGTATTTAGAAGAAATCTAGGTGCAGAAGCCCAGGCCAGTAGTCTCAACTACTACAGAGGCTGAGGCACAGAGATCACTTGAATCTAGGAATTCAAGAATGGTCTGGGCAACACAAGGGAGACCCCATCTCAAAACAAAGTGCAGGGGCTGGTGAGGGAGTTGGCCAAAGAGGGGAGTAAAAAAGCACACAGGCTCTGTGAGGAGTGATGCATATGAAAGTTAGTGAAGTGTGTTATGTCTGGCATATTGTTCTTGCCCCTTTCCCAGGAAAACAGCCTAACCTTGAGATAGTCCCTTGCCCAAATTGCTTTTCTTTGGCTTTTTTCCTCCCCCTCTTACACTGATATTCTAAAAAACCTTGCTTTTGGAGCAGCTTCTGGGAGTCTATTCTGGCTTGAGATGGCCCCTCTGGGTTCTCCGTGATTAAACTAAGTTTAGTCTCCAGGTTTTCTACCATACCATGATTGCACACTGTGCATGGGAGAGGGGAGGCAGGTGAGACATGCATACTCGTAACCCAAACTATTTGAGAATTTAAGACAAAAGGATTGCAAGTTTGAGCTCAGCTGGGGGAACTTAATGAGATCCTGTCTCAAAATAAGAAAGGCTTGAAATGTGTAAAGGTCCTGTGTTCAACATCCAGTACTACTGCCAAAATGGAAGAGGGGCAGATTTTAGCGAAAAATATCATGTCTTTATGACTTCTAGGCAAGAATGAATTCTCTAGGTTTCAAACGACAATTTCTAAATTTGATATAAAAATTACATAAAATTTTTAAGCAAAAAAATCTAAAAAATGCCTAGCGATGAAAATGAAAAAGATTGGAATGAGGGTATTGGTACATGTCTATAATTTCAGCACACTGTGGTAGAAGGATCACAAGTTAAAGCTAAGTCCATGTAATTCAGCAGTTTAGCGAGACCCTATTTCAGTAGGGACCTAACTCTGTGTGAAAGCCCAGCATTCAATCCCCAGTACCACAGTACCACTACCATCACCACCACTAAAAAAAAAAAAAAAGTTTAGACATCATTGCGAAAACCTGTGCATATGGACAGATATATAGAGTGATTTCACCGTTCAGTTTCACCACTGCAAAATAAGCAGCGTAAGGCAGGGTGTGGTGGCTCACACCTGTAATCCCAGCACTCGGGAGGCTGAGACAGGAGGATCGTTGTGAGTTCAAGACCAGCCTGGGCTACAAAGTGAGCTCAAGGCCAGGCTGAACTACATAGCGAGACCCTGTCTCAAAAAGAAAAAAAAAAGAGCAGCATTGGTGTCAGACAAAATAAAACCCAAGGTTCATTTCCACTAAGAACACTTCTTTTAAATAAGAAAATTACCCACGGAGCCCAAAGTCCTGAGTGGCTCACTGCTGGCAATGATCAGATGCCCAAGTAAAAGGGACCACAGGGAGACAGGCGCGCGGGGTTTGCGAGGTGTGTGGGGATGGGAAGCCCACCTAGAGGAAATGGGGCTGCGAGAATCTGAACGATCACACTCAGCCGTGCAAGAGGAATCACAGAATTCATGGGAAATCCTGACTCGCCAAGGCCCCCTCCTCCCCAAGGCTCAGGCCAGGGGCAAACGAATTCAGTAAGAAATTGCCGACTAGTGCCAAAGATGGGTGAGGTGCAACAGTAGAAGGCTAAAAAAACAAGCAAACAAAACAAAACAAAGCAGCAGGAGGCTGTGGGAAAGGCCAGCCCTAGACCCACATTTCCCAAGACCCAAGGTCCAGTGGGAAGGACCGGCACCCACTGAACCAAAGTGCCCTGCCCAGTCAGGGTGATCATGCGAGGTACACACCCTCAGCCGTCTCAACCCAGGCGCCCCAGGAACCACACGGGAGACAGAAGTGCAGACGGCCACGGCCGGCGTGATGCGCTCTAGGCAGGCAGCAGCCCGCGTGCGCGCAACTCAAGCAGCGGGGACAGTGTGTAGCGCAGGCGGCGGAAAGTGGCATCAGACCGGAGGCGAGCGAGTCCTTGTCGGATAGCGTCAGGCTTTACCAGCACCAAGTAGAGCAGAGGCACCACCAGGAAGCCGAGCGGGCGCAGCACCAGGGTCTGCAGCGCGCGCAAAGCCCACACCCTGCGGGCGCAAGGACAGAGATGAACGGTTAGAGGCAGCGGGAGGAAAACAAGGAGGAGCCCGCAACCCCACGAGTCGGCCGCCTGGCTCACCTGAGACGCCCCGAGCCTGTGCCGCAGAACAGCCGCTTCTCCTGCGAGAAAAGGGACCCGCGTCCCATTCTGCGCCGGGGCTGCAGGCGCGACGTCGCCCAGGTTTCCTC
>PVLA01011733.1:0-50644 GCA_004027455.1 Hydrochoerus hydrochaeris
CTGTGTGTGCATGCACACAGGTGTGGCAGTGACCGTGTGTTTCCTTTAGATCAGGTAGGCCATGCACCTTTAATTATAGATTCTGCCTGATGTGATTTTATATAGGTCACAGGCCTCTCCCCGGCACTGCCCAGGCAGCATACAAGGAGAGGGCTGTGCTGGTCACGCCCCCGTGATCACCCCCTCCAACTAGGCCCCCCCTTGTGCTCCCTGCCCAATAACGAGCTCATCGGTGGATTAATCCACGGTGAAGTCAGAACTCTCAGGGCCCGGTTTCTTCCCGAAAGCACATATACAGCCAGCGGAGCCCCTCTGCCTATCCCTGTGCTGTCCTTGGGGAGACATCTGAGATGGCAGAGAGCCAGCAGCCACTGGAAGAGCCAGCAAGGGGACACAGACTCTGCCCTGTCCTGCTCTGGCGCCCTCGAGAGAAACCACCAGCCGGTCTTCAGGGGAGGCTCTGCCTGGCTTTCCAAGGTGCCTGCAGGAGGCGATGAGCTGGGTTTCCTGGAGAGACAGGTGCCAGCAGGAGGCACATGGGGGACCGGTGCGGGTGTGCCGGATGGACTGGGGGACGTGGCTGTCAACACACCTCCAGTACAGCGGCTGTTCCCAGGCCATGTTTGAACTCCCAACTCACGTGGAGATGTAAGTGCTGGGGTTGGGGACATAACGGTGAGGAGGCCAGTGAGGAGGAAGGCTCTGTCTTCATGACAGGCGAGTCAAGGCATGGGGAGACGACAGACTGGGACAGCCACAGGGCCCCTGGAGGCCAGCGCAAGCTGGTGCACAGAGATCTCTGTGTTCCTCCTTGGAGCAGCACCCAGTCCAGCCTGTTGTCCCAGCGCACAGTGACTGTGTCCTTGGGCTGTGACTGACAGGTGGTTGACTGTCCCAGGCGGGCGTGGGAGCCGGGGTGGTGTTCTGGGGATCCGCCCGAGGTGCGGTGCCCACTGACTCAGCAGCGCCTTCCTGGCAGGGCTGGGGTGTTCTTGGAAAACCTCCCGCCTGGGGTTGAGGAACCCCTGAGGTGCCAAGTACAGCCTGAGCTGGGTGGATGCCTCGCCAGCCCAAATCCGTGGGCACCACGCCACACCCGCCTCCATTGGGTGAACAGTGAGAAGAGCATTCTCTGCATTTGCGGTCCCCTGGCCCCGAAGGTCCAGAACAGCCTGCCCGCCTGCCAGCCCTGCCTGGCTTTGAGGCTTTAGGGGAGCCCAGCTTTGAGGGAGTGGCACAACGTGGGGCCCCAGTGAGAAGTCTGAGTTTTGGTCCTGGTCCTGCTGTTGTGACCCCAACTAACTCTTCTCTGGGTTTTAGGCCTTGCTTTGCAAAGCGGGTGGCGCCCTCCGCCTTGGGGGTCTCCCCTGCCAGCATGCTTTCTTCCGTCCTTTCTTCTTTACCCTGTGGCACACCAAAGTGTCCTCCTTCAGGGCCCAGTGCATTTTCACACCTGCCCAACCAGATGTGTCCCTGCTCTCGAGTACCATGTAGGACCAATGACCATCCTTTCATGTACCCACAGAGGGCAGGGATCCTGTCTCACCCCTAGCTGTAACCCAGCTCTGTGCTCCCTGGACCTCTACCACTGACTGACCACTGGAAGGAGAGTGGCGATGCAGACTCTCTGTAGAGTAGGACACAAAGGAGCAGGTGTGGTTACGCACAGAATCCTAGTGTGGCTGGGAGAGCAATTCGGGGGGCTTCTAATCCAGCGTTTGCTCTGCGCTGTGAGGTGGGCCCAGGGCACCCAAGCTGTGCTGGGTCCTCCCTGGCTGGGGCCAGTGTCCCAGGCAGCTGGCAGACAGTGTGTCCCTGCTGTGTTCTTCCATTTCAGCTGCCACACACAGTTCCTAGTTGTGTCATGTCATCGTGATGTCCTTCATATGTCACAGCAGCCTGAGCCTCCAGGGTGAGAAGCTGAGGAGCCTAAGGAAATGGAATGTATGTATGTGTGTGAGTGTGTGCACGTGTGCAAGGTTAGACTTTCACGCCCCTGTGAGCCAGCTCCTTGACACCAGGCACTCTGTCCCTGAGTCACTACAGATTGGTGTCAGGTGCTCAGGACTCTGAGGTGATAATACAGGAAGGGTCCTTGCCAGCCCCTGGGTGGCATTTGGTGGGGAAGACAGATGTGAAACACATCAGCAGATGCAGTGCAGATGTGGTACAAGGCTCCAGGGGGCAGACGTCCCCGGTGAAGCCCGTCTGCCCACTTGCTCACCAGTGTCTGGGGGCCACTCTGTGCCAGCCAGCATGCTAAGCAATGGGCATCCTGTCCCTGGGGCTTCTTGGACCAGCAGACCACTGCAGTGACTTCCTCTGAGGAGCCCCAGCGCCCTCCCTCCCATCTTGGACTGGGAGCCTTTGCCTCACAAAATTATTTTGCAAATCGAGGTCTGAAACCCAGGGGTCTCAGTGCCTTTTCCATAGGTTTGGTCCTCGCTCCAAGAACCACTTTGAAGCCTCCCCCCCCCCCAGGAAACCTGGCCCAGCCATGCTGGAGCCCTGGAAGGGCTCTGCTGGGGACAGGGTGCTTGGCCCTGTCCGGTGCCTTTGCCTCTTGGTTGGGTGCTCCTCGTCTCCCCAGCCCCTGCATTCTGAGTTGGCCCAGGGCTCTGTGGATGCAAGCAAGGTGTCCCAGCGTGTGGCCACCATAGGATCTCACGATGACTCAGACCCTGCCACCACTGCCACTGCTGCTGCTGGTGGTTGGAAGCCAAGCCTCCCTCTGCTTCCTTTTGTCCTCGGCACCTTCATTTAACAAAGATCACACAGGCTGGCTCAGAGGCTGCATTCTGCATTCTGCAGAGGAAAACATCGGTGTACATTTCCTCATGTTGGAGCAAATCAACGTTAACATTGGATCAGTGTCTTAATTTCCTCGCTCAGAGCTGTGGGGGGAGTTAACCTGTGATGGTTGGGGTGGCTCCTCTGCACCTCGAAGACCACAGTGTCTTTGGAACAGCTGACACAACAGAGGAGACACCTGGATTCCCCTCAACAGATTCACGGCAAGAGTGGAGATTTTTTAATTTAAAAAAACCTTTACAGAAGCTGGAACTGTGGGCTCCATCTCCGTTAGGCTCACAGTGGCCTTGCTGTCTCCTTCTGCTGGTGAGAAAACCAAGTTAAAAGCAGCACCAGCCTCAAGGGTCACACAGTTTACAAAGGACAAGACCAGTTCACACTCAGGCAGCCCGGCCTCCCCCGCCCACACGCTGTCCCCAAGGAGGACCTGAATAAGTTGCAGATTCAGGCCCTGGAGTGGGTCTCCCACCCTTCCTGTGCTTTCAGCAATGAGATTCTGCTTATCAGCCTTGTGTGACAAGCCACCCACGGCATGGTGACAACACTGTAACAGCCCTGTGTCTGAGCTCAGCCTGGTGGTTCTACCCCATTGATGTAAGCTGGGTCCACGGCCTGCAGGGGGCGCTGTGTGCAGGGCTCACAGCTGTGTCTCTGTAAGACAGTTGGCAGCCCAAGGTCAGGCTGCGCCTCCTTCTCTGGTAGACAGAGGCCTGTGTCCCCATCACAAAGCCTTTTCCTTGGTCTCTCTGTGCCAGCTCTCTGCGTGGTTCTCTCAGCATGACAGCCGAGTGTCCTGAGCAGCCCAGGGCTGCCAGAAGTTTAGGAGTGAGAGCTGCCCAGCCTCCACGTCAGCCCCCGAGGGAGGCCGTTCGGCTGGCACTGCCTCGTCCCGGCCCTCAGCCCTGAGTGCGCCCTCCCGTCCCAGCTGCCTGCTCTGGAGCCACATCGTCTCCAGTGCTCTGGGCAACTCTTCTCTCTGGTCCTCCTTGACCTCAGACCTGGACCTCGGGATCCAGAGTCTCATTCCCTCCTCCCTCTGGACTCTGAGTTGTGTGTCATCAACTGCATTTCGGGCAGCACATCCTCTCTGCAAGACTTAGTGCCCTGAGAGGTCAGGGACACTGTTTGGGCGGGAGGTAGCCTGGCGTGGGCATACGACTGGCACCTATGCCACACGGACTGGAATGGGGTGCAGGTTAGGCTCACAGTGGCCCTGCTGTCTGCTGCAGGCTGAGAGCAGCAAGTCCTTTGGGAGGAGCTCCTGGGACTCGGGAGGTGCCTGCCCCATGGGGTGCAGACTCTGAGCGACAGTGTCTCCTTCACCTGCTCACCCCCTCTTCTGCATGCTGTCCTCCACTTTTGTACAGAGAGGGTCAGTAAGAGGCAGAAGGCAGCCCGGGAGGCATGGGCAGGCTGGAGGGGTGGCGACCAGAAAGACTCGAGTGTCCTGTCCGTGCTGGACTCTCCGTGCCGTGCCCTCGGAGGTCAGCTCCTGTTCAGAGTCCGCTGGCCTTAGAACCTTGGGAAGCCCACTGCCCTCTGACCCGAGGTTCCCTGGCCTGTGCAGTGCCCTTCCCAGGGCAGGAGCAGGCCTGAGCCTTGCGGTAGAAACGGCGTCCATTCGGCCACCGAGCCCAGCCCGCCCTGGGCCTGACCGGACAGGAACAGGGACAGGGATGAGTTTTTCACATGATGAATTTTAATTTTATTGTCTTTGAGATGAGTGTTTTCAGTAATTAAAAATATAGAGAGTATAAAACCACCCAGCAGAATGATCAGAGGTTACTCATTTCTCAATTTTGCAGGATTTTCTCCACTACAGTTGAAATCCCTCTCGTTAGACCTTGCCCTGGGGCAGCCTTGATCTTGAATTTGGGGCACAGTTTTCCAATCTGCCTTTCCACCTTGCTTTCTCTCTGTTCATGAATCACAGACGGGTTGTGTGCGTGCGCATGTATTTGTGTGCGTAATATAAACCACGCGCCTTCCTCTCTCCACCGTGACTGCACCATGCACTTCCCACAGTTGCCGGCCTTGGCCCTGCCCAGCCTGCTCACCAGCCCATCCCCCTGGGGTGAGGACAGGCATCTCGGGGTGAACTGCTGAGTCACAGGGCGTGGGTCCCCGCGGCTGGGCTGGCCTGGGCCGACCTGCTTTCCCAAGTGTCTAGTTTCCACGAGCCCCGTGTGGGAGTTCTTGCCTCTCCACGTTCTCACCAGTGCTTGGTGTGATTAGACTTTCCACTTTCTGCCACGTCGCTCTGGTGTGGGACGCGTCCTCCGTCAGCTGTGCCTTCGTCAGCCCGTGTCTGGCCACAGGGCACCGAACGCTTCTGTGCTTCTTCCTTCCGAGTACTGGGGCCTCTTTTTCGTCCCAGTGTTTAATTCTTACCCATTTACCTGTTGCATTGCTCGTCTTTTTAAACTTTTGTGGGAATTGTCGGCACTTCCTGGGGACTGGATTTTAATGTCTTACCTATGTGGCAAATGCCTTTGTCCAATGGATAGCTTACAATTGATCCTTTGTAGCAGACAGTTTGTCATGGAAAGTTTTGAATTTTGTTATTGTCACACTGATCTTTCGTATCAGGACTTTCTGGTCTTAAGACCAGACCGTGTAAAGATACCGCCCTGCATGTCTTTCTAACGAGGTTGAAGAACGCGGTTCACCTCACACTGGAGTTGCTGGTCTGTGGGGAACGTCCATGCACAGCAGTTTTTCCACCTAACAGAGGTCATCTGTCCCACATCTTGGCTTGAACACACCACCTTCACTGTTCTGAAATGTCACCCCTGTTCCATGCTAGTGACACACACACGTGTCTCTTTCTAGGCACACCGTTTTGTGTTCTACTGACTCTCATGTAGGAAACGCTTTAAAAGGAGGAGGCTGTGCCCGGGCCCCCAGGCCTTCATCTCAGCTGCATCTGTGCTGCGTTCTTAGTTTGGGTGTGAATGGTGGGCAGTGTCCTTCCGCAGCCGCGTCACCTCAAGGGACCGTCTGCGGTGGCACCGACAGGGGCTGGGGTAGGTTCCTTTGGGAGAAGGCCTGACTCTCCCGAGTGGCAGATGCCACGCCCCAGTGGGTGGCAGTGGGTGCACAGGGTCCCCTTGTGTCTGGAGTTCATACTCACCTGTCTGGGCCTGGCCCACAAAAGGGACGTCACAGACGGAGCAGCCCCAGCTGGCTCCTGGGGACGCGTGAGACATCTCCGGTCTCTGAGAGATTGTTGGACCGTGGGTGCTCTTACCCCAAAAGGGCAGCAGAGGGGAATCCTGGGATGGAGTCCCTTGGGAAAGGAAGGGACAGAAGCAGGAGAAGCTGCCTGGTGTTGCCGCTCTGTGAGCAGCGTGTGCCCCTGCTTTGGGTGCTCGGAAATGTTCCTTCCTTCCCTGAGAGCGTGTTGTTCCCGTGTCCCAAGGTGCGGTGCTGGTTCACGTAGTCTCACCTTACAGCCCAGGGAGACCATGGGCTGTGAAAAAGATGCTGTGGGGTCAGGTGGGGATTCGGCAATCACTCAACCCTCATTCAGGGTTCAGACTCCTGCTGCCCGGGATCGATGAGACCGGGAGTGATGGAAGAGGTTGCTCTGAGCCGTTTACACAGCCCAGCATGGCGTGGCCGCATCTCCAGGGGTCCACACGGCCCGTAGGAGGCGAAGAGTATGGGACTCAGGCCACAGGCCTGGGTGAGGCCGGCAGGACCCAGACAGGGCACCGTGGTACCCAGCCACACGGCAGGCCTGGAAGGCACCCTCGGAACCCCTGCCTTGCCTAGACCGTGCACACAGGAAGCAGGAAGCAGCATCTCAGAACAGGACCTCCGAGGGCTCCTCTGTCACTGGAGCAGGCGGCCGTGGCAGTGGCTGTGGCTCTGAGCCCCAGGGGACCTGGCCTTGTATGTGTTTAGCAGATACATCTAGGACCAGTGGCTGGAGACCAGGAGTCCCGGGATTTAGGTGACACAGAGGCACGGTGGCAGGCAGGCCACAAACAAGTGCTGGGTTCTGGTGTCGGGGAGACTCAGAGACACCACCCTGGCAGGGGCGCAGAGCCCACCCCAAACTCACCTGCCGATGTTGGCCGCGCTCATACTCATGCTGAAGGCCAGTGGCCTATGGTGGGGGGACCCACGGGAAGACGCCCCCTCCCCGTTCTGTCCTGGGGTTTTCCATTGGAAGAGTGCGTGGAATCAGCTTCCAGAAACCTGCTTTGTGTAGTTTATGCAGCCCATGGGGTGCAGCTGCACCTCCAGGGGCACAACTGCGCCTCCACAGGCTTCCTGACACACCAGGAGTGAAAGTGCGAAGCAGGGGCACATGGCCATTCAGGACGGGGCTGCACAATCACGTGACACGGTAGATGTCGCCCAGCCATGGGCTGTGGTGTCGTTTTGACTGGCAGGATCTTCCACAGACAACTGGTTTACCTGGCACATCACGGTGCCTTGCTAAAGCTCTCCACATACCGACCTGTCGCTGTGCATGCCATGAACACACAGTAGACTGGTGGGAAGACCCCTGGGGCCCTGGTCACCCATGGGAACTTCAGATGACCTTGTCCCCAAGTGGGGGCCCAGGTTCTGAGTTTTGCATGGGCCCGGTGCGCCCAGCTAGAGCGGTGGGTGTGGGAAATGCTCAGTGAGAGCTTCTCTTGGTCCTGTCGATGCTGACTGCGCTGAATTGTCTCGGGGTCTCTGCGTGTTCCTGGTGTGCTCCAGGAGATGGAGGGTGCCTCATCGGGTCCCACAGAGAGACTGATGCCCCTGGGGAAGTGTCACCTCGGGGTGCTACTGCAGGGTACGCTCAGGCCCGTCTCCTCTCACAGGCCTCACAGATCTGGTGCGGAGGGAAGTGGGTTGGCAGAGAATTGAGTACTTCCTGCCTCCCTGAGCCGCCTGGTTGCCAAAGGCCCTGCACAAATTGAAATGCGTGTAGTGAGTTGGCCGTTCGGGCCGGGCCGCCCCTGCTCCTGGCTGAGTGTGGGTGATGGCGCCCACACACAGTCGGCAGCATGCGGTGCCAGGACCCTGCCCGCCGCACCCCAGCTCCACGGATGCCTGGGGCCCGGGTCTGAGCCTGGAGCCCTCACGCTGGCCGCTGGTACCGTGTTCCCAAACAACCTGCCTTTCATGTCCCTGTTGCTGCCTGTCAGACAGGTGCAGCCTCAGAAGGCAAAATCGGAGCAGAAAAGGCCAGACGGGGAAATGGGGCGGTTACATAAGCCCTGCAGCCGGCTGTCTGTGACCAATGACTTATTTAGCTGTCTGTCTTTGTGGGATGTCAGGCTCCATCCTTTCCAGCTGGCTCTCGGCTTCGGTGATTACATTAACACTCAGTAATTATAGGAAATAGACACCTTGCCAGCCACCGACCTTCTCAAGTGGTGGGGTGTGGGGGACACTCGACACCAGGACCACCCAATCTCCGGCTGGTGCCTGGCCCCCGGCCCTGCCCACAGCTTCGGCTCGGTGCCAAAGAGGACAGAAATAACATCGGGACCTAGCAGGAAGGTGTCCGCTTAAAGCCTGGTGCTGGATCCTAACCCGATGTCCTGGTGTTCAAATGTCCCCTATCAAAGCCAGGATGCTGGTGGTGATTAACAGCAGTGACCTCTGTTGCCCTGACATACACATACAGAAAGCTGGGAGGTGGACTCTCGGGAGGACGGGGACCAGGAGAGGAAGGGGTGCGGGAATGGTGATGCGGATGAGCCAAGCATGTTAAGTGCACGTTACAGTCCCTACGAGCCCTCCCGCTCTCCAATACCACCCCACACTGATTAAAACACCAAAGCACAGCCTGATGTGGGTCTTTCCGCGGGGGAGAAGCCCCTGATCTGTGACCCTCACTGCTTCTTACACGAAAGAATCGCACGGTGAACAAAATAATGAAGGACATTAGGAGTCGATTCTCATAAATCCCACCTGCCCAGCGCTCTCAGCCTCGACCTCCTCCTCTCCCATGACGGCAGGGACCTGTGGGGATCCCTGTGGCCCCAGCTGCCCAGAGCTGGTCCTCAGCAGCCACCTGCCTGTGACCTGGCCCTGTCCTTACTCCCGGGCTGGTCTGGACGGAGACAGGCGTGACGCAGTAATTCTAACACAGCCACCATTTTGGCATCTTTACTGTGTGCTCGTGGCTCGGTGGACTTTATTCAGTCTCCGTGTCACCAGGAGGAGATGGTGTTAGCAACTCCTAGTTTACAGCCAGGAAAACAGGATCAGAGAGGGTGAACCACATACTGGTAGCTACACAGCCGGGATCCCCTGCCCAGGCACTGGCTAAGCTTGGTAGGAGGACGGGAACCAACTGCACGTCCGGCCCTCAGCCTGGCGGCTCAGCCTCAACCTCCCTGGCCTCTGCATTCTCTCCTGCAAGGTGCCCGGGAGGGTCCTCCAGGGCTGTTTCCTTGACCAAGCCAGAGGGCCTGAGGGCCAAGCGTCACCATCTCCCTCTTGTGGCCACCAGCAGGCCGTGGTGGCCTCCTGGGACAGGACTGCTCCTCAGGCCCCAGCTTGGTCTTTACCAGCTGCCAAGCCACTGTCTCCTCCCCTCGGAGTCTACCGCCTGTCCCCACCTTGCCAACCCCAGCCTGCTCCCCATTCCTCCTCGTCCTTTGTCTGCATTCCTGGGCCTGGCCACCTGTAATCCGAGGGCTGCAGGTCCAGGACAGGAGCACTGCCGCTTGGGTACCTGGTGCACATGCCTGTTCCCTACGCCAGGCTGTTGCGGCAGCCCCTGCCCCACTGTGCCTCAGACTGGGTCCCTGTTCCTTCTCGCTGCTTGCTCTGTGTAGTCCAGGGTGCCACCCTGGCCCCAAGATTTGTCTCCAGACTGTATATGCCCGGAGCACAGGACCCTGGGGGCCCAGGCTTAGTCTGCAGGTCACACATGTGAGTGCTGACCGCCTGGGAAGTAGCCTGGGAACTGCCATTCATTAGATGGCACAGCAGCCCACCTGTGACCTGCACCTGTGATCTGTGTCGTGGGCTTGAACGAGACCGTCTCTATAGATGGCACCAGGCGCAGTCTGTCTCCAGAACCCACTGGATGCTTGGGACTTGGCAGCAGTCACCTCCCAGCTACCTAACCCTCTCCCCTGAGCCTCAGTTTGCTCCTCCCCAAAGTGGACAGCAAATGCCCACTGACACCCCAGAACCCGGAGCTGCGGAGCGGGTGCGATGAGATCATGTCTGCAGCGTGATCACGCACTGCAGATGCTGGACTCATGCGCTCACCTTGTCGTCGGCCAAACCCTCCGAGACACAGTGCTGTTGTTTTCCTACAAAGAGCCCAGCTCCCCAGGGCACAGACCGATGTCAGGGTCACTTCAGGCTGAGGTGCAAGCTGCAGTTCCTGAGGGCAAGGGAACTGACACCTCTCTGGGGACACCAGGGACCAGGAGGACACAGGCAGGGGACACTCCCTTCCTGGCCTCTGTGGAG
Organism: Hydrochoerus hydrochaeris; assembly: GCA_004027455.1. Taxonomy (NCBI): domain Eukaryota; kingdom Metazoa; phylum Chordata; class Mammalia; order Rodentia; family Hydrochaeridae; genus Hydrochoerus; species Hydrochoerus hydrochaeris. The sequence goes on from PVLA01011733.1 coordinate 10,258, forward strand.
CCGAAGGGATGGAACACAGTGAGTCATTCAGAAAGCGGCCCTGGAATAAAGGCAGAAAGCAGTCGCCGGCAGCCGGGTTTATTCAAATATCTGAGTCCCACCTTCTGGGGAGAACACGATCCAGCTCCCTGAGCCGGGCCAGAGGGTGGGGACCAGGCTGCACCCCCATTGCAATCCAGGGCCCCCTTGTCACCGCAGCCTGACTCTAACACGGGTGACAGAGCCGGATCCCCCGGGGGTTGTCTGGGAAGCACCGGTGTCTCAGCTGCACCCGGAAAGATGGAGAACTTCGCTCGCCGCAGCCTGCCGAGCCGGGCTCTCCGGGGATGCTGGCTTCGGGGAGTGCTGATGAATGGTGGTGTCATGGCCACCTTCCCAGCGGGTGCTTCTCCACTGCCATCAACGGATGGCAGGCCCTTCTTGGCTGGGTGACGGCCCGGTGTCCCCTCCCTGGTGCGGGCCTCCCTGTCCCAGGAGCTGCTGGTCCCCAGGCGCGGCTGCTTTTGGGGTGCCACTGTGATAGCCACTTACGTGCATGGGCAGGCGCTGCTCATGCCATGCACAGTGCAGGTGAGGGCACAGGTGCAGTGAGGGCCAGGGATTCCTGGGGCATCACCTCTGTGCCAGGCGGCAGACCCGGACGGGCGAACCCAGGGCCCCGTGTCCTGCTGCCACACTTTGACGAGCAGGTCTGTGAGTGACAAAGACAAGGCCTGGTACTATCTGCCAGTCTCAGGAAGCCTTCCTGTCTGCGCCGTGGCACACAGGTGGCTGGGTCGCGTTCTGCTTCATTCGGTGCTGGGATGGAACCTAGGGCCCCACACACACTAGGTAAGTGCCCCACCCTCAGGCTCGCCCGGCACAGGCCACAGCCCAAATGGGCGCCCTGGGGCACTCGCGCTTTCTAGCCATCTCTTCCGGGGAGAACTGGGGAGCGTGTGTGCTTCCTGTCAGCCCTGACCCCCACCTCATACCCCCCAAGACCCCGACGTCAGGCTTAAGGCTAAAGGCTGTACCTCTGCCGGGTGCCCTGGAACACTCCTGGGTCAGGGACAGGAGCAGGGACTTGGGCCAAGCCGAGTGCTGATGCTGCTTCTGCCCTATGTGTGACCAGGCCAAGTCCCTGAGCACCCCACGTCCTCCTCTGCATGGCCCATCCCTGAGGGCGGGCACTCAGCAGCCTGACTCCTTGTCCCCGCAGGACAGGGACACTCAGTGCCCAGAGACGCTGACTCCACGGACCTGTTACAAGTCCACGCCCCAGCCCTGTTGAACAGCCCCACCTGACCCGTCCCTCCTCTGTGCCCCTGGGGCCCCGCCTAGAAGGCTGTGCCTGGCTGTCCCCGAGGTCTGGCTTGGTGCAGCCTCTTCCAGGAGGCCTCCGTGCCCTGCCTGTCCCGTGGCTCCCAGGGTGTCCGGAGCGCTGTGACTGCTGGGGTCACAGCCTCGGCCCCGGCGTCCTCTTCGGACTCTGAGCTGGCCAAAGTCACCACCTGCTCCTCTGCCATCGGCTTAGTCCCACAGGCCTCTGCCCCACCCTTGCACAGATCTTATCGCTGATAAATGGTTTTCCTGTTTAGCTGAAGGAATAAGTTAACACCTTCCTAATGGTAACCAGACCATGGGCACTTTGCCTGTGATGACAAATCGTTCTTTTCCTAAAAATAAGAATTTCCAGGTGCTGTGGCACCTTCCTGTAATCCCAGCATGTGGGAGGCTGAGGCAGGAGGATTGCCATGGGTTCAAGGTCAACCTGGTCTACATAGAGCTTGTCTCAAACAAACAAACAAACAAATAAAAATAAGAACAGCCATCATAAAAAAGAACAGTCATGATTTAATTAATTTATGTGAATCTAATCTCATTTTCCTCTTTCATCTTTTTTAGTGTTTTGGGCATTTTTTTTCTTTATTGTTGGGTACCAGAAATCAGACTCACGGCCTTATGCTGCCAGGCGCGTGCCGTGCTGCGGAGCTTTGCCCCTGGTGCTCCTTTAGTTTTTTGATGCAGTGTCTCACTGTGGAACCTAGGCTGATCTAGTCTCAATCTCTCCGTGATCCTCCCGCCTCGGCCTCCCAAATACTGGGATCACAGGCGTGCGATTTGGCAAGTGTACACCAGGTGCCGCAGCCACCGAGGTCGTCGGTTATTTTTTCTTTTGATTAAAACCCAGGGCCCTGTGGACTGCTTGTCACGTTCTCCAGTGCCTTTGAGGCGAGTGCTGACATTTCTAATTTGCAGACTTGAAGACTGTCAAGCAGTGGTCGGGCCTTGGTGACAGGGTTGGCGCATCTCAGGCACGGGTGACGGGGCGGCTGACTCGCGCCCAGCTCTGGAGTCGCTCTCTGAGGTACATGTCACGGATCTTCCATTTTATCCACATGAACCTTTGACTTCCACTTTACAGATGTGGACAGTGAGGGCCTGAGAGGTCACAGAGCTCTTCCAAGGTCACACAGGCCCCGGGTGGCAGAGTGGGCAGCGGGGCAGCACCAGCCCATTCTCCCCGGGAAAGGGCACAGGTCGCAGCCACAGGGGTGAGGTTGAGACCCAGCCTGTGCCCAGGACTGTGGGCTCTATGTTCTCATCCACCCATCCAATGCAAACTGAGGCTGTACCGTGTGTCTAGTGCCAGGGGACAGGAGGGCACAAAGTGGCCAAAGTATAGAGCTGTCACAGCTTCTCTCTGCATGGCCCAGAGCGGCCGGACCACTGCATGCTCCTCCCCCGCTTAGAGTGCTCCTTTGCTGAGGTTATTCCTCAGGTTTTGTCTTCCTTTGGGTTTTGTGAGATGGTCTCACGATGTAAGCAGGCTAGCCTCGCCCCGAACTTGCAGCAATCCTCCTGCCTCAGCCTCCTGAGGACATAGATTGAAAGTAAACACCACCACACCTGGTTTGTTTTCAGTGTCACTCCCCAGGTGGGACCTTCCTTCCTTTCTTGGCCACGTCTTTCTAAAGCTGTGCTGGGCCCCTCCGGTGTGGCCCCACACCTGGGCTCTTTTCCCTGTTAGTTTGGCTGTCATTGCTCTGTGCCCCTGTGCTGGGTGATGCCCAAGCCGAGATCAGAGAGGCTGGGGCTGCAGGCCCAGCTGTGGTAGGTGGCACCCCGGGATGTGAACTCCAGCCTCATGGGGCCAGGTTCGAGGTGCTTCCCGCCCGGCTGCGCTTCCCCTTGTCCTGGGGTCCACGGGAGCTGTTAGAGTCCAGACCGAGACCGCCCGAGCTGTGTTTGGTGTCAGGTGACTGTGGAATTGGGCGGGACAGAATGACTGGCGTTTATGCTCTGTTTCACAGCCAGCCGGTACTGGGCACCTGGAAAAACTGCAGAGTCTGAAATAACTCGGGCCGCAGACTGGGAAAGTCCGTGGTGGGGAACTGCAGCCTGTGGAGAGGCGGCGGGCAGCGTCCCGACAGCCCGGAGTGGCAGGTCCCCTTCCTCCCACGCTGGTGGCCTGGATGCTCGGAAGAGACAGAGGTGTCTGGCTGCTTCTTCGGAGCCGGGCCCGGATAGTCCTGGGCACCTGCACCCCTCCCTGGGCAGGGAAATGAGAGTGGGGGAGGCCTGGGCCCTTCTCCTGGATAAACGGCCCAAACACAGGTGGCTGGCGGGCAGGACAGCAGTGGCCCCCCAGCCCTGGCCGCTGTCTCCATCTTGTTCTCTGTCCGAGGCCTATTCTCTCTCTTCCGGGTGAGTACAGGGCTCCTGGTGCTGAGGGAACAGGCAGAGTGAAGAGGGCAGATTGGACACCTGAAGGCAGAGCCATCGGCCTCGCTTCTGCCCTGCGCGGTCCGCCTGGCCCCAGCCCGAGCCCACGCAGCTCCAGTGATGTCCACTTAGCCAGGTTCCCCACCCTCCATCCTGCCTTCATCTGAGCACCCGGTCCACTCATTCATGGTCAGGAGCACAGCCTTTGGGGTCAAACAGGGCCACTTCTGCCACCATCTGGCCTGGACAGCTTAATGCCCCACAGCTGCCATAGCAAAAAGCCCCAGACCTGTGCTCAAACTCGGGTGACATTTATCCTTCCCCAGATCTGGAGGTTAGATGGCCAAAGTGGAGGTGTTGGTCCCCCCGAAGGGAGGGCATCCATTATGGGTTAGATTGAGACTGTCGCCCCAAAGTCTTGTGTTCGGAGGTGGACTTTTGGAAGGCGACTGAGTAATGGGGTGCTAGTGTGTGTTAAGTGGGGCTGTTGGGGAGAGGCAGGTGGAGGGGTGTGAAAAGGGTGTGTCCCCTCCCTGGCTCCTCCTTTCTCTCTGCTTCCTGGCTGCATGAGGAGAGCAGCTGTCTTCTGCCAGGCCCTTCTGCCATGACATTCCTGCTGTGGAGTCAGCTGACCATGGACTGGACCCCCTGAATCATGAGCCAAATTAAACGTCCCCTCCTTTAAGTTGAGGGTGTGGAATATTGTGTTCCAGCAACGAGAAAGCTGAGGGGTCCAGGTCTGAGGGCGCCCTCCCCACAAGGCTCTGGGAGAAAATCACCTCCCGCCTCCAGCTCAGGACACTCGGAAGTTGTGGCCAGGTGTGGTTTGACTCAGGGCCAGGTGGCTGCAGGCTCTCTGTCTTCACCTGGCTCCTCCTCCATCTTCCCATCTCACGTTGTCACCACTGGACTTAGCGCCCCCCTGGAGAACCACATGGGCTCATTTTAGGATCTTAGTAACATCTCCAAGTGTCTTTTTCCAAATAAGATTATAGGTGTGGGTTTGGGGATTTGGACATGACTTTTTTAGGGTCACCACTGAACCTATCATGTGACTTTGAGTAACTTAGTCAACCTCTGTAAGCTTTAGTGTCTATCACTAGAGATGCTGCTGCTGTTTGCTCTGCGGGGACAGTCTTCTGTGGGGACAGTCTTCTGAGGGGACGGTCTTCTGAGGGGACGGTCTTCTGGGGGACAAGCCTTTCTAGAGCCTGAAGAACTCTGAAGAACCTGCACCCCTGCCCATAGGGGAGAGTTACAGGGACCGTTGTAGCAAGTCCTCAGCTCACCCCAGGACATCTTTCCAGTGATTTCCGGGACAGAGGAAACCAGGCCCCCATCCCATGCGCCCCCTGGCCTGGCCACTTGTTCTTGGTGTTTGGAGCTGGAGGGACACGGGGAGGTGACCCTGAGCAGATGTTCTGGGTGCAGTGGCCACTGCACCTTAGAACCGGCAGCCCGAAGGGAACTGACCCCGTGGAGGGTGGTGGGGCTCCTTCCCTGCCCTGCAGTTCCTCTGGTGACCTTGGGTGACCCTAGTGAGACTCCCCACTTCTCCAACACCCAGATATTTAACAAGGGATGGGCACGCTGCTGACAGCTGCCGTTTCCCAGCTTTGTGAGGCTCTTGCTTTCCCAGAATCCATTTCCTGTAGCTCAGGCACCTGCAGTCCTGTCCTCAGTTTACCCCATGAGAGTCCGGCAGCTTCCCAGGAGCCATCCTGGCAGCCGTGCTTCCCAGGTGGCAGATGGCCCAGTGATTAATGCAATTACAGGAGGCAGTTGCCGGGGTCTCATCAGACACCGAGACACTGTGGGGACGCATGCGCGCTCTCAGAGTTGGGGCCATGGCCTGCGTACACAGCCGCCAGGTTGCCCAGTGCCAAGTGCAGCAGAGCCAGCCAGCCGTGTGGACCGAGGGCTTCCCTGTAAGAGTGCTGGGCACTAAGACTAAGACCCAGACTGCTCCATGGCCTGAGTGCTCCCCATGACCTCACAATTACTTCTGCTTCCCTGCTGTGCTGAACCAGCTCCTGCCTCAGGGCCCTTGCACTTGCCATCGCATCCCCTGCATCACTCTTCTCTGTGATAGTCCCACAGCCGTGTATGCTTCTCATTCTGTCTCAGCTGAAATGCAGCCTGGCTTGCTCTGTGTTCACTTTGGGTCCTGTCCTGTCACCCCAGCTCCTGCACCCCTCGGTGCTTGGTGCCTGGCCTTGTAGGGTGGCTCCCAGAAGTGGATGAGTCAGGCATGAATGTTTGCATCCAGCGGTGGCTCTCAGTGAATGTTAGTGTCTTCATTATTGCTGTCTGCTATCTTTTCAGCCAGACTGCTGCCTGCCACAAGGTGCCGCCCAGGCTGAGGACAGGGTTAGCAGGGGGCAGGGGGCGTTCTTGAGGCAGGCAGGGACAGCAGGAGCCCAGAAGAGTGATGTCATGAAGGGCCCTGGGGAGGGAGAGGCCTGGAGCCTGGGGTCTCAGGAGGCTGGGACGGGAGCTGGCCCTGCCTGGCCAGTCCTCCTGCCCCATCCTGTCACCATTCAGGCCTTGGACCTGTCACCTCCCAGTGCCTCTCTCTCCCTGGGGATGGGAAGACCAGCTGAGAATTGGCTGGAGAATGTGTCAGCCCCTCCCCTCCCCCGCTGCCTTGGTTTACCCTCCTGCCCCAAAGGTGGGTCTCCCCTGGGGCAGCAGCCCGGCTCCATCCCTCGGGTTGCAAGGCTTCTGTCTCCTCTGCCAGCCTCCAGAGCTGGCACTGGGACTGGCTTCCAGCTCCGGTTCTTGTGCGTTTCCTGGGGTGCGGAGATACAGGGGTCTGTGCTGAGGACGGCTTTGCCTCCAGAGGAGGTGCGAGAACAGCCGCCTGGAGCCTCCTGTGCCGAGCGGTTTTTCTCTACTTGTCTAAACGTCACATCCATGGGGTTTGGAGAAATTTGCCAAAGTCTCTAAATTGCATAGTAAAAGAAAAGAGGCCAGTGGCCAGGTGAGAGGCAGGGAGGGACAGCCTTTAAACCCCGAGGCTCCGGCCCTGCTCTGCTGGGACTTTCCTGGGAACGGCAGGTGCTGACCAGATGGTCGTGCCCCTCAGGGCACTCAGTGAAGACAGAGAACTGCTGGACTTTCCGACAGTCCAAGCCAGAGAGGACAGTCCCAAGCTCCTCTGCTACGAGCAATTGTAACAGTGCCAAGTGCCTCGGGGAAAGGACATGATGGATTTGTCCTTTTTGGCCATCCGAGCCTCCTCTGGACGGCAGGACACTTGCATTGTGCATGTGAATCCCCAGTGTATAACAGTAAAGGTCAGCGACGTGGTCAGAGCAGGGAAGCAGCCCCCGAGTCCCCCAGCCCCAGCCCAACCTGCAGGTGAGCTCTGAAGCCCACGGATACCGCCCGGCTTCTCCCTGCAGACATAGATGTGCGTGCACGGCCACTCCCGACACACAGCCCACACCCTGGCTGTTTCCGGGGTCTGTGACCTGCCAGGTCATTCCCGGGGGGCAGAGTCACAGAGCTTACACCAGCGGGAGACCAGCAGCAGGGAGTGAAAGACCGAACTAGAGGATGCGAGTGGGCAGGGCCAGGCTGCAGCTTGGGTCCAGACTGTGTGACACAGGGGGTGAGAGGCAGGGCCCGGACTGTGGAGCCCACGAGCCCCGACCAGGCCGGGGCTGGCAAAGCCTCTGCCTGTTATCCAGAGTGGGATGGGAGCCGAGGATGGCTGGAGTGGAAGAGTGACCTGGCCTGAATCAGGATCCGAGGGGTTTTCCCGCCGGCCTGCCAGAGGCTAGCGGGTGGCGAGGGGTAAAGGAAATGGCGAGGCGAAGCAGGAACCTTGGCCGGGGTCTCAGTGAGAGGGGCTGGGGGCCTGGTCCCTGTGGCAGTGGTGGAGGTTAGAAGTAGTAAGATTTGGGGTGTTTGGAAGGCAGACCCAGCGGGTTGGCTCCAGCCTCACCCATGGAGCTCACTTGCGCTCCCCTGCTAGGCGCTGTCCCAGGTGTCCTCAGCTGAGCTGTTTTGCTGGCAAGCGCAGAAGCCCAGCCCCAATGGGGTCCAGCCATGTGTGGGTTTTGGGCGTGGCTGGTTCCAGCCGGACATCACCAGGGTTTTGTCACCGTCTTGCCGTGTATCAGTGTGGCTTCCCTTCTCCCCACCAGCCCCAACCCCTGCAGCTGTTGTGAGACCCAGGGACAGCAGTGACCAGGCAGGAGTTGGTGCTCAGGAATCAGCCTGAGAGTCACCTACCAGGGAACCCACTGCTGCACAGCCCTGCCCCAAGCTCCGTCCAAGGAAATGGAAGGCACAGGCCGGCCAGGTCTCTCAGGTCCCCAGGGTGGCAGGGCAGAGGCGTCCCCTCCCCCTAAAGCTGTGACTTGCTAGAAGTCAGGAAAATGGATTGCATGTCACAGCTGTCACCGGCTCATACTACCAGGCACAATGAGGAGAAAGTGCTTTAATAGATGAGGACCTCTCGTCTCATTTTTCTGTGTCACCAAGCTCTCCAGGAAAGGAAAGTGACTGTGACCGCACATGCTCAGAACCATTTTTCGGGTGCTTCCAGCATGTCACTGCCTGCTGGACATCACGGCTCCTCGCCCTGCAAAGCTGATAAACCTCCGTCCCCGCCAGCTGAGGCTCCTGCAGGCCGCAGAAAGCAGCGCAGTGCTCGTGGGTCCATCGGGGACGGGTGCCAGGAGGGCCATCGTGCAGGACAGAGAGGGACTCAGTGTCGGTGAAGGGGGGGAAAGGGCTTGCAGTGACATCACACAAAGCCCTGATTCTGAGTGGTGCCACCGGTACCCTGCATATCCGGCTTTCTGTCCGAGGCGGGGCTGCTCACCCTGGCGAGGGCTCTGAGCCAGGCTGCTGCTTAGTCTCATCTTGGTGTTTGGTGTGGGCTTTCGTCCCCCAAGCTTTGCATTGTCCCCACTGTGCAGTGGGGGTCACGTGTCCATCACGAGGTGGGTGTGCACATCTCTTGACACTGCGGCAGGGGCTCCTGGAACCTGAGCGCCCCACAGCCGAGCCTGTCCGCCTCCCCCCGGCCCTGCCAAGCTGGCTCCCAGGTTACGGTGGAGACTCCCACATCCCTGTCGCCTTTGCAGCCAAGGCAGGTGGCCAAGCCTAGCAGGTTTGTCCCCTCCCTCTGTGTCCCTCAGCTATCCGGTTCATCCTGGCCCCAGAATCTGCCAGCGGCCACCTGCTGTCTCCCCATTTCCACGTCCACACTGCAGCCAGAGCAAATGACCAGTCACCTCCCGCCCTCGTCACCTATACATGAAACCCCAGGCCCAGCTGCCACCTCGCAGGCTGTATCGTGGCCTTGGCTAACGCCAGCCCCCCGTCCAGGGCCACTCCTGCCGCAGCTGGCATACCTCGCGTTTCTAAAGATCAGCTCGAAAGTCACCTGTCAGCAGTCAACAGGCACGAGCCTCAGCAGCGGTGCCAAGTGCAGGAGAGCCGCCCGCTGGCGATTCCACCTGCAGGGTCACCAGGCCCAGGCATCCACTGAGGGGCAGCGGGTGGGGAGAGGAGACACTGGGCAGGGCAGAGCACTTCTAGGGGCCAGGAAAATGCTTCGGAACTGGGTAACTGTCACAGTGTGGAAAGTCACGTGCCTGCTGAGGGCCACTGTCCACTTTAAAAGGTTTCACTTGACAGTATATGCGCTGCACCTCCAAGGCTACAAACTAAAAGAATCAGCTCTCCGGGGTGCAGCAGGACGGCCCCGCAGACTGTGTGGCCCCTGCACCCTTACACCTGCCATCCTGGCCTTTGTCAGACCTCTTCCTCCTTCCCCGCCTGAGTCCCCACAGCCAGGACACAGCAGGGCTCTGAGGGTGACAGTCCCCTCCCACCATCCCAGCAGGCTGGGAGTCTCCGAATGGCTGTTGGACCCGGCTTTCTAGCACAGCCCCAGGCTCCCCTCGGCCTTCTCCTAGGGCTCCCTGGCTCCTGCTGCCCCTCTACCCTGGCAGGGGAGTGGCAGAGCCTGGCCCACATGTGGAGGTGCTGGCCAGGGGTCCTCTCTTATTTACTGCTCTCTCCAGTTTTGTGCCATCAGCACTTTGCACAGGGCCACTCCTGCCCTCTGGGAAGACTCAGGAAGATTAGGGATGACCGTGGCCTGCCGACCAACAGCGTCCAGGCAGGAAAGGGCCAGTGGCCCTGTGAGCAGCCTCTGTGGCCCCCAAGGGACACAGCCTGTAAGTCCCCATTCTCCTAAACTTGAACTGATGGGCCCTGCCGGCCTCCTCCCACCTGTCCACCCCACTTCTCCACCTCCCTCCTGTGTCCTCGGGACGTCCCGATGCTGCCCTGTGGCACCCCACCCCTCGAGCCTCTTGCACACAGCTTGGCAAGGCCAGGTTTGCCCATCAGCGCATGGACACTCACCAGCCTTGTGGAGTCAGAATCTGTGGACGGGACCAGGAAGGGAGGGTTGGTCCCGCACTGGCCACGAGGTGGGAGGGGCTGCTTCTCCCTTCACTGCCATGTGCCCCACTGACCAGCCCAGAAACCCAGTCCGGGCACTGCCCCCTTCTGCCCCTGTGCACCTCGGGTTCTGTCCTCTTCCTGTCCCCATGGCTCACTGCTCTCCCTTCCCCGAGGCCCAGCCTGGTGATTCTCCTGCCCTGGGTCTCAGTTCACCGCTCTCCCCACTGCCCTGAGCCATGGCTCAGTTGCATGTTGCTATGGTGACAGAGGACCACCTTAATGTACCACGGAGTCACAGACCCCAGAGACCACAGGGTTGGTTGTCCAGAGGGTCAGGGTGGGAAGCCGTCCCAGCCCTCCAGAGCCCGTGGGCACCTGCGTTCCCTTCCTGTGCCAGAAGCACTCGGTTTCTGCTTCTTTTGTCTCCTCTCTAATCTGTGGCCTCCTCTGCCCTCTGATCAGCCCCGGTGATTGTGCTGGGGCCTCCCCATGCAATCCAGGATGGCCTCCCTGTTTTGAGGTCCTATCTGCAGAGTCTCTCTTGCCATGTAAGGTCACACGTGTTCTGAGGGTTAGAAAGTGGTCACTGTGGGAGGAGGGGTGTCACAGTCACCTGAGACACAGTACTCAACACAGCATCTTAAAGGAAGGGAGGTTTGTTTGACTAATGGTGTCAGGGCACTCAGTCCTTGGTAAGCTGGCTCCAAGGGAAGACGGATGGAAGGGTCTGGCAGAGGAGTGCTTCTCCCATCAAGGTGACCACGAAGCAGAGAGAGAAAGAAAGCACTAGATGGAGATGAACCCTTGCAGCCCACACCCCCGTGACTGCCTCTTCTGACCAGACCCTGCCCCTGACAGCAAGTCAGTTATGCAGCCCCATGACCCAGTCACCCTCCAAAAGCCGCACCTCTGAGTGCGTGCGAGTTTGGGGGTTTGTGCTTGATCTACACCAAATGGGAGGGCGTGTGACTCAGCCCGCGCAGCTGTCTCCTAAAACACCTGTGTTCCTCTGCCTAGAGGACAGCGCCGGCTCTCAGCAGCCCGGAGATCAAAGGCTGATTCTGACTGACAAGCGCATTGCGTGGTCAACATGTGCGTCTGTCAGAGCCACTGAGGTAGGTTGCCAGTGCAACTCTGGATGCCAACCATGGATGCCAACCATCTGGGAGCCAACTTGGGCCTTCGCTGGGTGTTCCTGGATGTCAGCACTTTCGCTTGAGTCGCAGTCAAGCCGGCACACAGCAGTCAGCAGGTGTTCAGCGGTGCTTGCTGGCCGGATGGAAGGGGAAAGGAAGGAGCAAGTGAAAGCAGAGTCAGGAAGCCCTTCTTGCCTGGTGGAGCCCTGGGTGGCCCCAGATGCTCACAAGATTGGCATCCAGGGATTGTGCTCTCTACCACCACCTCCTCCGCCTCCGTCCTCGGCCATCTCTGAATCCTATGGCACACAATTTGCAAACAGCTCCGTCCCTCCTGCCTGGGTAGCCTCTGGCTGCTGGAGCGCAGGCAGCACACCAGAAGTCACCCCAGCAGCAGCCCAGCAGTGCAGGATGGGAGATAGCAGACAACGCTTGGGTCCCCGGCAAGCCTGAGCCCCGACACCAGCAGCAGTGCTACCCCACTGAAGCACGCTTGGCTCTCTCTTCCTGCCCCTCTGGCTCCCCACTTCTCACTTCTGTGCGAGCCAGAATTGCCTTGTAAATCTGGACCACACCCAAAATTCAGCCTCAAGGTCTGCTTTCAGGGGAACCCAGCCAAACCATCACTGGCTGGGAAGAGGTGAAAGCTGAGGGCAGTGAAGTCTAGCATTTATGGAGTGCTCCCCAGGTGTCAGGCCAGTGATTAGCCACCGAGAGTCGCCATGTTGAATCCTCCCGGCATCCCTGTGAGGGGGCACTGTGCCCGTCTCCCTCTAGAGAGGAAACGGCAGCTGGCAGAAGGCATGTGGCTTGTTCGAAGGCTTGGGGCTGCCACGTTGCGGCACCGGGCTCGGCCTCTTGTGCAGAGCAAAGGGAGGGAGGGAGGGCTTTTCTTCTGAGTTGAGCCCGTGCTACCCCAGTCTGGACAGAGCCTGGGAAGGCAGCTGGAGGGAGCCTCAGCCTGGCTCAGAAGGTTTGCGAATCAGTCATTGTCACTCCTTGCCCCTGGGCCTGAGATGAGAAACTGTCAGCCTGGGCAACTGGTCAACCACACATTCCCATTTCTCAGTGATGCTTTCCTGCCCCGTCTGGGGTGCACAGGTGGAGGGTGCGGCACATTGCAGTGGTCATGCCTGTGCTGGTGTGGGCTGGTTGCTCCCTTGTGGGCAGGGCTCTCAGACGCCCTTGAATTTGCCCTCCCTGCCAGGTTCAAGCTGCAAGGTCAGCCTCCTGGAAACTGCTGATTTCCTTTCACTGCACTAACCTGCCGCTGGGTCAAACAGGGTTTAGGAGAAAGATTCAGCCAAGGGATTTGGCTTCTGTCAGGGCTGAGAACACAAGGCAGGCTGGTTCAGGAATGTGTAGACCTGGTTTTAGTTCACAGAGCTACATGGTATGAGTCAGCCGTAATGCAGAGAAAGCTGCTCCTGTCGTGTCAGCGCCTGGCACCGAGGGCTCACCACAGGTGCTACCCAACCTTCCCCGGCGCGGCAGGCAGCGCTGGAGCCACACGGTGCCACATGCTCGGAAACGTGGTATCGGCGTAGTGTCTAAGAAGTATGACTTTATCCTTTAATTCCCTTTACTAATAAGCATGAGAAAAAGATACCCCAAAATACCAAGATCGACACCTTTCACATTTGCATTGGAGTCTCCAGTCTATTTTCTATACTTACAGCTATAATTTTTAAAATTGTTTTATACTATACATTCTGCTTCTTTTCCACTTGGAAGCTTACTCTGACCACTTTCTGGGAATGAGCATTGCCTTCCTGAAGTATAATCTTAGGGCGGGCAGGGTGGAGGTGTCCCTAATCCCAGCACTTGAGAGGCTGAGGCAGGAGGGTAACTGTGAGCTCAAGGCCAGCCTGGACTACAGTAAGGAGTTTAAAACCAGTCTGAACTACATAACAAGACTCTGTCCCCAAACCTCCCCCCCAAAAAATAAATACAACTTTAAAGTGTTGTTTCATACTCCTTCCACCTCCTAGAAAAATCAGTTTATTTGTCCAAGCCTCTTTTATTGGATATTTGAGTTGGTTTTGTTTTGTGCTTTTATAACTAGCATAATGAACACCTGTGTGTCTTAGATTGTTTTCTGAAAACAGTTTTTAGATACAAAGTATGAAAAGTGATTTTCCTTTTGGAGTTTGTTGTCTCAGTATATCACTTGAGAGTGCTGTATAATTTAATGCTCTAATGGTTAGTGGTTGGGAGCACCTCTCTCCCCACAACTTGGCTTCCTGGGGGAAAGTCACCCCAGCTGGATGTGATCATGACTGGGGACCTTGCTTCCAAACCTTCCACCCACCACCCACCCATTGACACACCATCCATTCATCCAGCCTCCCCTCAACTTCCAAAATAGTATCAAAAAATAATGGTGACGGGTCATTTTTTTCTTTGTACCTGACTTTGTGGACTGTTGCCAATATTTCACTATTAAGAATGAAATTGTCATTGTTACTTAGGTGAGTGTCCCCCCAACACAGTAAGAAAAGGTCCTGTACCCTTGGTTTTTCAAATCTGAAAGCAGATTATGAAGTACCCTTCTACCATCCACTGAGACAGCTGCTGATCGCCTTGGCCCTTCAGCGTGATTGAGGTAATTATTAATCTCCAAAGACTGAGCCCCATTTTGCTATTACAATGAACTCTTCTCAGTCAAGATTTGTGATCATAATTTTTAAGCCCAGCATCACATGTGACCTTCAGATGACCTTAACTTGCAGTGGGAACATTCTGGCTCTTCTCAGAAGCGCGGGCTGTGGAGGCTGGAGGACCAGGCGGCCCCACAAGCAGTCAGGTTGTGCGTGGCCAGGCTGAGGGGTGCATCCCAGCAGCCCCGCCAGGGTGTCGCTTCTGCGCTGGAAGAGGCGACTCCTTCCACTGGGCTTCTGTTCTTGGTGCTGAGCAGCAGGTCGCAAAGCACACAGGCAGCTGCTGCCCCCTCTCAGCTACAGGCAGTGCTCGGTCACCTCTGCACCCAGAGGCACGTGGCATGACGCGTGTACTTTAAAGCCAGCTGAGGAGCTTGCAGACCGTGACGTCTTTGCCCTGGGAGTTAAGTGCAGAAGTCAGGTCCTAGATGTATCAGGCCCTCTGCTTCCTCCCACACCTGCTCTCCGAGTAGACCCGAGAGGCCAAGGCTCACTCTGAGTCTGAGACAGAAGGAGCCACCGGAACACCACTGAGTCCTTGTGGAGACCGGCCACAACTCTGTGGGAGGAATCAACCTCCCTCCTTTACCCTGGGGAGGAGCTGGCCTTCCTGTTGTCTCCACTTAGAACCTGCTTTGTGTTGAAAACCAGCTCCTGCTGGGCGTGAGGGTGCACATCTGTAATCCCAGCACTCAGGAGGCTGAGGCAGGAGGATCACCACAATCCTGGGCTACATAGGGAGACCCTGTCTCAAAAAAGCAAAAGTAAATAAAACTGGTTTGTGGGGTGCAGAAAGAAGATGACAGGGGCCCCCATTTGACAAATATCTGTGGCTCTCCCAGAGCTTAGCTTTGTGGCCAGGACAGAGGAGGTGTCCAGTGAGAGATGTACAAGTGCACAGTTGACTCTGATCAGGGCTGCAGCTGTGGGACAGCTGTGTGAAGGAGGAAAGGGTGCTTCTGGCATGTGGTCTGGGTCCTGCATCGGGACTGCTGGGGGAAGTTGCTCAAATGCAGAGTCCCGGGCTCCATCCGGGTTACCGCACCGGAGTCCGTTGCCAGCTTTTATGCCGGACTGTCCTGGTGCACGCGGCAGTGTGAGGCCCGAGCCCTGGCCTTGCTAACGAGAGGCCTTGCTGATGAGATGACCCTGTAAAAAGGTCCCTGTCGCAGCCCACTCAGGAGCAGCCGCACTGCCCCGCCTGCCCCTCCCTGAAGGCGGCGCAGGGCTACGCGTCCACAACCCGCAGAGCGGAGCGAGGGGGCACCGGGGGCTGGCTCACTAATGGATTTATCCCAATCATGAAGATCAGTTATAATTAGAAACACTACCCAAACAGCTGTCGGGAAGATCAGCTAGCGTGCTGGAGGCCTTGCGGAGCTCACAGGCAAGATGGCCCTGCAGGACAGAGACAGAGCTGCCAAGGAGTGGCCCGTGGAAGCCAGGTGCCCGGGTCGGCCGCGCCTGCCGTGCGTCCTGGGAGGGGGGCTGTGCTGTCTCCCCCATCTTCATTCCAAGGAGGATTAACAGCTTTTGGTAGGGTCAGCCCTGGTCTGGGCTTGGGTTTCCCCAGAAGCAGGCACCTAGAAACTTATAAAGAGGGCAGGAAGCCGGCCCAGAAGGGAAGACCCTGTAGAGGACGCGCTCCAGAGCTGGCTGTCTTTGTCCCTCAGGGAGAGTGCCAGAGTCTGGGTGCCTCATAAGCTGCAGACAGCTGTGGTACCCCTGGTTTCAGAGGCTGAGTC
Source organism: Hydrochoerus hydrochaeris (assembly GCA_004027455.1). Taxonomy (NCBI): domain Eukaryota; kingdom Metazoa; phylum Chordata; class Mammalia; order Rodentia; family Hydrochaeridae; genus Hydrochoerus; species Hydrochoerus hydrochaeris. Next base: position 25,942 of record PVLA01011733.1, read on the forward strand.
TGGCGCGGTTGGATCCTGGCCAGTGTGCTCTGCCTCGCTGCAGGCTGCTGTCCTCCTGTGCACCTCCCAGGGAGGAAGCAGGGCTGGGGCGCTCTGGGGGGGTGTTCCCCTTTCTAAGGTGCAAACCCATTGCTTAAGGAGGCCATCCTCATTGCTCACTGGAGTCCCCATCTAATGCTGTCATGCTGGGGAGCAAGGATATCAGCCTACAAATTGGGGGGTACACACATTCAGTCCACAGCTCCAACTACAGCTGTGGTGACTGGAGCTTATTGCCTCAGGGGACACTGGTGGCCAGTGCGGACATGCCCCATTCACTCCACCTGCAGGAGGGCAGGAGCGGGGCTCGGATGCCAGCGTCCATTGGCCTGGGTTTGAAGTCTGCTCCTGCAGGTACTTCCCCCTGTGCACAAGGAGCTCTCAGGGTACCAGGAAGCCTGTAGCAAAGAAACGTGGATGCCAGCAGCTACTGTCCACCGGAGAGCTAAGGCCAAGGGCACAGGGGCAAGACATGCACAGGGCCTGCTGCAGCCCTGCCAGAGGACCCGTCTTCATTTTTGCGTTTTTGCATCCACAGTGCCTGTTGCGCTCCGAGATGCCGCACCCGAATGGCCAAAGCAGATGGCCCCCAGCTCAATGCACACACGGACGGGCGGCAGGCCGGAGGAGCACAGAGGAAAGACGCACGGTGCCCTGGAGGCGTCACGTGGGAGGCCACAGCTTGGCCTTCGAGTATGAGAGGTGCTGCTCTGGGTGACCCCCCGGGGCCTTGCCTGGTGCAGACCAAGGACACTTTTTGCTTGGCTGCAGTTCCCCTCCGAATCTGTTTGCAGATGCGGAAGCGCCCCTCGCAGGGGGTGCATGGAGAGGCCTCCCTCTGTGTCACTGCGCACTCACGACTGCGTACCCCAGTCACTGGGGTGTCCCCAGCCTAGCCCCTGGAGAAGCCCGCTGTGCCTCCCCGGGGCCTGGGGTGTGCACACTGCAGAGCTCCACGCCTGCAGCACCAGCCCAGCCCGGGCCAGCCACTCTCTCTGGCTTCAGGGTTTCGGTCTCGCTGCTGATGCCCACATTCTGGAAGAATCTCCTCTATCCACTCTCTGACTTGTTTGTAATCTGGTTTCTTCTCTGTGGAATGATCATGCCATAAGAGAAGAGGCCTTCTCTGCCTGTTCAGTCTCTATCTGTACTTGTCACAGGGCTGGGCACACAGTAGGTGCCCAATAAATACCAACAAATGGAATGAGTAAGTGAGTGAGTGAATAAGTTCCCGGAGCTCAGTGTCTTCCAGCTGGTTGATGCCACATGCTCAGCCGGTTTCCTGTGGGGGAACCTGGGACGTCTCCAACTTGCCCTTCTCATGACCGGTACCCTGGCTGGGCTACTTCGTTCTTCCTTTGTTGTGTCTCGTGGTGCTGCTGCTGAAGAAGAATTACAGGACCAGAGGGACAGCTCTGGGCCACGTGCAGCTATTAAGTTATTGCAATGTGGTCAGCGTGACTGAGAAATTAATCTTTTTCTTAGGTTTTAATGTACTTAAATGTAAGTAGCTCGATGTGGCCGGTGGGTCCCACATGAGGCCTTGCAGGTGTGAACCGTTCTGTGTAGTGGAGCATTTACTAGCTCTGCTTATTGGCACAGAGCACATGATAGGAGCTTTCTAACTCTTGGAAAGACAGCTAGATTAGTGAATGAATGATAAACTGCCCAGCCCTGGACAGCTCAGGCTGTCACGCAGAACATGCTTTCTGACACTTGGGGGTCTTCGTGCCGTTTGGGAGTCTGATAAAAGCTGTGGACATTTTCTCCCTTCAAATGCACTGTCACTTCACCATGGTCTGCAGGCCACAAGGTCAAAATGTGGGTGCCAACGCAGAAGTGCTCATTCTGGGGCTCCAGGGAAGAGTCGCCCCTTTGTCCCTTCCATCTGCTCTGGGTACTGGCCTTTATTCTCCAGTCTCCACCCTTGTGATCACATTTCCTCCTTTTCTTCTGTCTGTCTCACATCTTCTTGGCTTTGTCTCTTATGAAGAGGCTTGTCACTGGAAGCCTGGCCTGCTGGGACACCGCAGGACGATTCCACATCTCAGGATCCCTGACTGAGTCCATCACTCCTGCTAAGACCCTTTCCCGGCGTAAGGAAATGCTCACGGGTTCTGGACTGTGAATATATGTTGGGGCAGGGAGATAGCTTCTGGGACACCGTGTAGCCCACACTCTGGGTTTGGAGGGCTGGGTGCCTTTTCTTGATCTTGACTCAGCCCCAGACAGCCTTGACCTGGATGAAGTTGCCAAGTCCAACAGCGGGGCCTCATCACACCTTACCAGGTGTGAGTCCTCTTGGGCGCCCAGTAGCTTCCAAGGCCACCCAGAGACCCCAGCTGATGGGGCACACGAGGCACCTCTTTGGTACCCACTGGCAGAGAGCAGAGGGGACTGTCACCCACAAGCCCTCCAGCGGGCCGTCAAGCCACACTTCCTCAGACCACGGAGGCAAGTCTGCCTTCCAGAACTTCTCCCATCAGCTCTGCAGAGCTTGCAGGATGGATTCTTTCCAGTGGAGCTGAGTGCGAAGACAGCAGACGCCCCTCCTGCTCTCCTTCCTCAGAGCTACTTGCATGCAGTAGCATCTAACCATCAGAATATTCCTTACAGGAAATGCTGAGATTTGTGCTTCAGGGAGCCCACAGGTGACAGGCGTCAGCTGGTCTGAAAACTTCAGAGAAGTTACTATCTTTGCTCTTATTCCTAGCTTGAGCTTGGGTGGCCATTAGTTTAGGGTCCCCTGGGCGTTAATATCAGCCCATGTCCTCAGAGCTACGGCTCCTGCTTCCAGAAGGGCAGTTAGTTGCTCCAGGTGGATATGGCTGTGCCAACCGTTCAAACAGTTCTTACTGAGCATCTACTTTGCTGAAGGAAACATTTCCGCTCGTGCCAATCCTGGGCAATTAGTAAATGGTGATGTGTTTTACAAATGCAAGACATCCCCGCTTTATTTTATTAGTGTGGCTGTTAACAGCCCTGGAAGCGTGGCTCGCATTTGTCTCTTGAAGAACAGTTTGTCTGTTGTCGGAACAGAAAGACAATGCCTGCTCCCAAGCAGTGCTAATGACTGCGACTCTAATGGTGCTGTAATGCATAGATAACGGCTCTTCACATATCTGGCTTTTTCTCCTTCCAGAACTTACCCTTATGCAGACACCCTGGCTTAATAATAAGGTTGGCAGCTCAGTTTGACAGGAGGACTTAGTTCTGGGAGCCTTTGCCAGGTGGAAGGAAGCCGTGGACCAATTAGCCGCGGCTTTTTGTCCTGGCCTCTTGCTCCTGCCGAGCATCTGCAGTCCCCGAACACCCTACCTGGCTCTCCCTGCCGGGTGGGGTGGGACACCTGCAATGCACCTTGGGTACCTGGGAGTGGGGCTGACTCCACCCACTGGCCCTGCCGCCTCCTCCTCACTGTCCACTCCCAGCGCTCCCAGCAAAACCGAGGCCGCTGCTGTGTCCCCCTCCTGCACCGACCTCAGTCACTAAGTGGACTTTGCGTTTTCATTTTAAACCCTGTCACTGGGGCTTGACCGGCAGGCAGCAAGGTGCACACATTTCCTGACCGCCCCCCACCATGGGTTGGGGATGGCGCGCATCTGTGCCCTGTCACCCCTTTACAGTGCCCTTCCTCCCCACATGGTTGCCGTGGGGCTTGTGTGTGTGTGTGTGTGTGTGTGTGTGCTTAAGAGTTCCTAAGAGTGGGCTTCTTTAAATGTTAATCTTCTGGCATTAATCCCCTGCTGTTTACCATCAGTGGCTTCCCGTGGCGCCTGGAATGAGATCTAAATGCCTTCCCAGGACTTATTGGACAGCCTGACATTCAGCTGGTGTCCACTGGTCAGGTGGCCCTGGCTATTAGGAAGCTTATCTGGCTCATTACCTGGCAGCCCCCCAGTGTCCACAGTGCCTTGAAATCCAGCCGGGAGTGCTGATGCCTGGCACTCTCGGTGCCCCAAGAGCCGTGTCCGTTCTGTGGTCAGCACCCCTCTGATTCTGGGACCCCTGTCACCCAGCTCATGGCTGCACATCATCATCCTTGCCCCTGCCCAGTGCCAGCCCCACCTCTCAGCCACACTGGCCTCTCCCGAGTCCCAGAGCCCACACTGCCTCTGCCCCACTGCCCTGTACCCGAAGGCTCTGCTATCTGTCCTTTCCTGTCCTCCTGGGGCTGTCACGCTCCCTGCAAGCCTTCCCTGCCCCTGGAGTGTGCACTGCCCCTTCGGTCTGGGAAGTCTTGGGGGTCCCTTGGGAAGCCCAAGACGGCTCTGCACTGTGCCAGGAACAGTGTAACTTGGCGATGACTCTCAGCTAGAAGGAGGAAGGGAGGGGACAGGAAGGGAAGGAGAAAGGGCGAGAGGGGTGACAACAGTCCAGGTGGAGGCTGCGTGAAGTAAGTGCTTTCACCGGTGGCCTCCGTGTGCTCCTTTGGACTCCAAGTGACCTTAGCAAACATGCAGATGGGGACAGTGCTTGGGGGCAGAGCCAGCCACAGCCAGGCTCCAGTCAATGCCAGCCTTTCACTGGGTCCCTGAGCCTGGGGCTGCCTCATGGGACTGTGGCAGTGACCTTTGGGGCACTGAGTTGTCACCTGGGGTGTTTGCTTAAGATGTAGAATTCTAATCCCCCCCCACTCCCGTGATCCTTGTCAGCCTGGACTAGAGTCCTGGAGTCATTTTTCCCATACCCATGGTCTGTACTCTGAGACTCCCTTTTGTTTCTTATTCCTGAGGGCAGGGAGGGGTCGCTGGCAGCGTTTCCAGCCTGGCCCACAGGATGTGACTCGCTAAACGGGTATAAACAGAGCTAAATGGGGAAAAGAGGGAGGGAGTGAATACATCTTTTTAATTTTGGATTTTTCCCAATTAAGATATTTTCCAAAGAATCTAGACCCTGTAGAAACTCAGTGGGGAGCTTGCTCTGACCCCCGCCCCGCTTTCCAGGCTGCAGCCTCGTGTGTGTTTGGGGAGCAGAGAAGGCCGTGCAGCTCTCACCCTTTGCACCTGCTGGACACCAGTCACTTTGTTCATTTTCTTATTGTGGACCGAGCACCCCCAAATCACATGGCTTCACTTTGCTCACAACCTCCAGCATCAGCAGGTGACCCCCATTTCTGCAGGTGAGGATGGGGGGGCAGTCACCCTGCATCTTCAGTGACAGCGCCTGGTAGGAGAAGGAGCACGGCTTAGGCCACCTCCCACCTCCACCTGAGCCTTGGTCTTCTGATCCCCAAAATGGGTTGCAAACTGACTCACAGGTTTGCTCTGAAGTTCATTTAAAATCCACAAGGAGAAGCCCTTACCTGGGCCCGGCAGGCCCCAGGAGGCTTGTGGAGGAGGCTGACCATCCCCCTGGCACTGGGCGGCTCCACAGTTTTTGTGCAGAGACCCTTCCAGGGCTGACCAGCTTCAGCTGGGTGCCACCCAGCAGGTGATTCTGGAACACGCTGTGGCTGTTGGGATTTCCAACATGGAGAGCTGCTTACAGGTCACCCTGATGAGCCATGAGGATCCATTTCCCCCTCCACTGTCCACAATCCCAAACATCAGCTTGAGAAGGCTGGTGGGACCTGGACTCAGGCTCTAATTCTTTCAAATAATTAGAATGCTTTTTTATAAAAACCCCGCTCTTTAAAAGTTACGAAGCTCTTTCCTGAAGGTACTTCCCAATGTGTTACCAAATTTTCCCAACAACCCTCTGTTGGGAGTTACGACCCACACATTGCAGACGAGGAAATTGAGGCTGAGAGAGGTTAAATCGATTGCCTGGGGCTACACAGCTTGGTCCGGGATCTTCCTGCCGCCCCAAGTCTACTGGGCGCCTGGTGATTCCTTCGTCTGAGGTTAAGTGAGGGAAAGGAGGGCAGTTTCTGAAGAAATTAGAAGCAAACACGAGCAGCGTTTGAGTGGCCTGCTGAGCACCCGCCGCCAGCAGCAGCTGGAGGACCACAGAGCCGCCCCGGTGCCCTAGCATGGATGGAGGGACGGATGACTGAGGGAGGCCTCGTGAAATACAGGACTGAACAGCAAGGGGCAGATAGAAGCACGAGGAGGCCCGGGCTGGAGCCTGGTGACCTGGGCCCCCTAGTAGTCCCAAAGCCTTGGCTGTGGTGCCTGGACCTCCAGCTGCCCACTGCAGAAGGGCAGGGTGGGTGGGCCGACTCCGGAGCCTCAGCTTTGCAATTTGGGTGGCCCCTGCGGTGCAGCTGGGGCCACCCCACTGTGCAACAGGGTCACCATCCTCCTTGGTCCAGAACTGTTTTGCAAGTGCATGAACAGGCTCAACGCTCTCCAGACAAGCAGGACCCACACAGTCTACACTGGCCACATCAGCCTGGACAAACAGCCGAGGGCCACCCAGGTGCAGACCAAGGGCTGCAGGGCACCGTCTGCTGCCTCTCCACTCCTTCCCTTGCTAACTCAGGAGGCTCCGAGCTCTCCAGGGGTTCCCAGCAATGGGGTGCTGTCTCACACTCTGGGCCAAGCACCCACTTTTCCATCTGCAGGGCAGGGGTGAAGTACGGAAGCTGAGGCTTAACTGAGAGGCTGCATTTCAGCCCTGCCCGCCGTATTCAGAAGGTGCTCGGCATCGCCTCCTCTCTTCCCCTTTCCATGAGGAATCCCTGCTGTCCAGGCAATCCGAGGGTCCTGCTGGCACTGGAGTCACAACCACAGTGACTGACGCAGGAGCAGAGACGAGGTCCAGGTGTCACTGATCTCTGGTCTGTCTTGTTCTGATTTCCTTCTGCATTTCCTTGCATCCCAGGACGCGATGGAAGGAAATTCCCGTTCTGTCTCTGGGTTCAGGTACACAGATGCCGTTTTGTAAAGGCTCCTGGGCAGCATGAGGTCCAGTCCCGTTTCTGGGGCAGTGGATTCCTTTAGGGCCCCGCCGTGTTATGCAACCACCACGTACAGCACAATTTGCTTTGATGGGTTTGAAAGAAATGACATTAAAGAGAGAAGACTGTGGCACCATGGAGGATGGATTTTCTGACTTTGTCTCACCCGAGACTTAATCTGAGATGAAACTGGCTCTTCCTGAAGGCTTCTCTTCATCCTCTCCCTTCAAAACTCCAGGCGGAAGCCTCATCTCCTTGGTGGCCGTTGCTGTGGGAAGAAGGGCCTGGGCGGGTGAGAGGTCTCCGCCCTCACAGCTTGGAGGCTCCAGAGCTGACTGACACAGGGGATGTTCTCCAGGAGTCAGAGGCCACGGCATCTAAACAGCCACTCAGGACGCTGAGTGAGCATCAGAAACCAAGCAAACTGTGATGCTGAGACCTGGGATGGGCCAAGGAGCCCTGGACAGGTCACCAGCGGGGCTGCAGGAACGGCAGGGTCAGCCATGGACAGGAGGGGAGGCGGGAAAGGGCTGTGGTGCTTGGGGACCACAAGGAAACTAAGCTGGCTGGGTGACGAGGAGGTTGGGGACCAGCTCCTGGGGCTTGAAGCCGGGGTTCAGCCCAGGGTCTTAGACTAAGAGCAACACGCCTTGGAAGAAATGCTTTTCCGTCCCAAGGTCATGCGCCTAACTCAGTCCCAAAGCTGATGGTAGTAGGCAGAGGGGCTCTGGGCGCCGACTGGGTCACGAAGGTGCGGCATTGTGATTAGGATCAGGGCCCTCACGAGGGGACCCCAGGGAGTCTGCGCGTCACTTCCACCCTGTAAGTTCACAGCAGAAGGCACCTCCTCTAACCTGGACACCAGGCCTTGCCGGAGCCCGCAGGACCCCCACTGCTGCACCCGGGGCTGTGGGGGCCTCGGCTCTGCTCCTGATGAGCCCTGGTTTGCAGTGTTTGGTGGGAGTCACACGGGCAGACTGAGAGTGTCTCATGACCTCTCGCGTGCTGCGGTTGCTCCAGCCAACCAAAGACAGAGCAGGATGGTGAGGAGTGTGGCTGGGTGTGCGGAGAGCAGACCTGGACAGGAGGGGGAAGTGGGGAGCAGGCGAGGCCTGGGGACCCTGTCTGGGGTCTGAAGGACGCGTGGTTTCCAGTGGGGAGGATGAGGGGAAAAGCTACTGGTCGAGAGGTTCAGGCAGGGATAAGGCTCCCCACAAAGGGGCACCCAAGCGTGCACTGGACAGCAGACTTCCCGAGGCCAGAGGCCTTGGCTTATGGGTTACGTGCCACCTGCAGCGGACACTCAGCAAACGCTGGTTGAGTGAATACACAGCCAGCCCTGCACAGCAGTGTGGGTGCGGCCATGGTGCCTGCAGTGCGGGTCTGATCTGAGGGTCGCCGGTGGTAACCCGGAGCAGGGTGACCTCACCGCTGCCCGGTGCCAGGGGAACCAGGGGCCCCTTACTAAAACAATGGGCCACACGATTCCAGACGGCAGCGGCAGGTCGCACGCCCTGGGAGTGACCGAGAGGTCAGGTGACTTGCTGGACGCCACACACCGAGGAGGGCAGAACCGTGACTTGAACTTGTGTGACCTGACGCCACTTGACCTGACAGTCATCAGCAAGCCCACCCCTTCTCCTAGCCCCCCGGGCTGGTGGGGAAAGTGGTTGGACAAGCTGGGCTTTGATGGCAGAGGTGGCTTTTATTCCAGGGGTGGGAACATTTTAGCACAGATGGCTTCAAAGCTCTCCTAAATTTTACTGCCTGGCAGCAGAGCTGGTTTGCTGGCTAAAAGATAGACTCTACGCTTTTATGAGCTGTCACCATGGCAATCCCGAAGCCATCGGTTCTGTGGGGAGATCTCCTGACACTTCTCATTCATAATGGCGCCCGTGGACCCCACAGGCTGATCCGTGGCTTTTAAGCAGCTAAACGATGGCGCCTCTGGTACAGCAGGAAGCTGGTCCTCACTCAGAGCTGGGGTCCTTGGGAGGACGGTGAGGGTGTGGCCCTGGGACATTGGCCCCATCCTCCCATCTCCGACTAGGCAAAACAGGCCATTGGTCCAGGGGCTTAGAAGTCCCTGCTGAAAGGGGTGCTTGGGCTCAGCAGCAGGAAGACACAAGTTCAAGTCCCTGCGCTGTCCCTTAGCAGCCACAGGACCTTGGGCCACTCTCGGGCTTGCTGAGCCTTAGTTTCTCTGTAAATCTGACCCTGCCCCACGGCCGGAGCTGCTCCCTGCACCATCCTCCTCGTCATCCTGGAAGCCACACTGCCCTGTCTGACGTCCCTGTCCTCATCCTCTCCAGCCTGGGTGACAGGAAAAGAGCGTGTCCTGAGCCCCCACTGTGACTTCACTGTCACAGCTCCCCATGCAGCAGATCAGCCGAGCTGTGATGTGACAGAGAACTGGCCCGGAGAAGCCAGGGGCTCACGTGTGACACTCCTGCGGATTCAGTCCCAAGGCCACAGCTCTGGGCAGTGATGGTCATCAGCAGGATGGTGGCCAGCAAGAGGGGCTCCAGGGATATCTTCAAGGTGGGGTCCCTAGATGTCATAGGGCAGGGCTCCCATGGGGAAAGGGGCCCCAGCACTCAGGTTACTACTGGGAATGCCGAGACCCAGGGTGTCCAAGTGAGGACACAGAGGGCAGGCGCTCGAAGCCTCTGGAGGGTACCTGGACGCTGCCCCCGACTCTGCCCAGTCACCTCTACCCCCCCACCATGGGTGGGGCCCCATGAGTCATCCATCAGGCTAGCAGGGATCAGGGCACTTCCTGTGGGCAGCTCAGGGCCTTGGTCAAATGCTGGCAGGTGCTGGGCCTGGCAGGTGCCCTGACTGAGGTCTCTGAAGACCGGGTGCCTCTCCCAGGGCCTCATAGCCCCACCCCTAGCAGTAGTAATGGCCGATGTGCAGGTGGACGGTGCGCAGCACCTCTGGGCTGGGAACTTGGTCTTCTCCACTGCCCTGCCATTCTCAGATAGGCACTGCATCCCCTCTACAGAGGAGGAAACTGAGGCTCTGGGTCATTTGGTAACTTGCCTGGGGTCACATTAGGGCAGCGAGGGCTCAAATTCCACCCCAGGAGATCTGGATCCAGACCTCCTTGTGTCCTGTACTGAAGCCTGCAGTAAATTCCTTCCTCCCCTCATAATTGATTGATCAATTGATTCAACACTTAGTACCAGGTAACTGGCAGGCGAGGGATCCTCCAGCTGCACTTGGTTCTTTTGAAGGGGCACGAGGTGGCTCTGGAGTGGCCAGTGCCCTGTGCTGGGTTCTGGGGTGCTGCTCTCTCAGGGCTCTGTCTCCCCAGCCCCAGAGGTCCCCGCCCACCTGCCTCTGTTACAAACTCCACAGTGGTTTTTGCCGGGGGAGAAAATTGTGTCCACCATCTTCCTCTCCCTGCACCCAACGCCTGGGAACAGGAGCTCACAGCCGGACAGGGTTTGCTGGGCCACGGCTTAGGAGGTTTCAGGCTTGGTCATGGAGGAAGGGGGCAGCAGAGCCGAACAGCCGCCCTCGTGGCCCGGGTGGGGTGGGGAGGAGAGAGAGGGAGAGCTGGGTCCCTGGCTTCCTGTGAGACCCTGTCTGCAGTGACCCAGAGACTCCACCTCCCAGTCACTGACCACAGGACTCTGGGATCCTCAGGGCCCAAACCTGAGTGAGATGCGGAGAAGGCTCGGTGCGGGCAGCAGCCTGAGCTGTGCGGCTCTGGGCCAGGCCCTGGCTTCTCTGTGCTGTTTCCTCCCCAGAGGACCCGAGCCGTCTCATACTAAGATGCTGGCTGGGATAGCGGTGTGGAGACCCTGAGTTCTCCCCAGAGGGCCAGCATGTTGCTGCCACTGACCTGCGTTTCCCTTTTCCATCCGAATGGGGCTGGGAGGACACAAACAAATTCCTTAAAATCCTCACCCACTCCAGGGTGAGCAGGGTCTTTCAAAGCCCAGGGCCCCTGGAGCTTCGGGCTGGATCCCCCTGGAAGCAAGGGTCAGGGGTGGCGCTGGGTGGGGCCTGAAGTCTGCTGTGACTGTGGCTAGGAGAAGAGAGGACATAGGAACAGATAGGGAGGGGACAGGGCACAGGCACAGAGACCAGGGGAAGCAGCCACAGCCAGGGGACACCAGAGCTCCCAAGGCTCGGGCTCAGCCAGCGCTTGGATCTTAGCTTCCGCCCCGTGAGGGAGGTGAGTCCTGTGGGTTTTGGCCACCTGGCTGTTTCAGAGTTTGCAACAGCTGCCCGGTGGAAGCAGCTGGGGGGTGGAGGTGGGGATCTGCGCCCGGTCAGAACCCAGAGCCCAGGACCCTGAAGCTGTGCAAAGCAAAGTGCCAGGCTGAGAGCAGGGACCTCGCACATGGCGCACTTGACATAGCCGAGGGTCCCTTCCCGCCACCCGGGAATTGCACTGCTGAATTAACAAGAGAACTGTGCAGAGGGCCCACCTGATTGTGTGCTAGCTTGGGGGAGTAGAGGGCACCCTGGAACAGCTCCTGATGGGAGAAGAGATAGACCCTTCCAAAGGGGTGCTCCCGCCAGCCCCCCACAGTGTCCAGATGTGAATCATCGCCATTTAGGGCCCCTACGCCAGCGCCTTCTTAGTCACAAAATATTTCCAGTCTTGTCTTCAGTAACGCCTCCAAGGGGGGTACAATGCTGACAGCTGTTCAGTTTTCAGGGGACGGCGCCACAGTGATACAGTTCACAGACGCTTTTGCTTGTGAGCAATCCGGTGCACAGACAGAAGCATTTGGCAAACTTTTGTTCTTGTTTTCGAGCGCTGCAGCCAGTGGGGAATGTGGCCACCCTTCCCGCCTGCACACGGCCGGCAGAATCCTGGGTCAGATGCACAATCCTGGGTCAGATGAAGCCCGTGAACCGAGGCTCCACCGCATCCCCTTGCGTGCATTTAGGCCGTCCCGTAATTCCTCTGATATTTGGAGCAGTTTCGGAGAGCTGAAGAAGCCCTCTCGGGTCCTTTAAAGGCCGTCAGTGCTTCCCCGGAAGGCTTCCAGGGGCAGCGCTGTTCTGAACTTCATGGGGACTCTGGAGTAGCGATGGCGGTGATGGTGGTAGTGAGGAGCACAGGGTACACTGAGGAGACCCGTGTCGTGGGTGACGGTCCCTCCGTCCCCAGTGTCCTGCCCTGCTCCTCACAGCAGTTTGTGTGCAGCTGCTGGCTGGGTATAGCAGGAGGGGGAGCTGCAGCCAGCGCGTGGGCGTTTATGTCCCACTCCTGAGGCCTGGCAGGTGGAAGACGTTCCCCTTCCCTGAGCTGTGGACAGAGGAAAGCTGGACGGTCAGTGACCTCATGCAGATGTAGAGTTTAGAGGGCCCAGGCCCGGGGGAGATCAGATAGCGGGAGCTGAGTGCAGACACGAGCTGGGAGCTGCAGGCTGGGGACAGAGCTTTGTGGTGACCCTGAAGACAAATACCGTTGCTTCGGGGCCGCTATGGCAGAGCTGCTGCCCTGGGGCAATGCCAGGCGCCCTTGCCTTGGCTGAGGTCTCCAGCAGGTGCCCACTGGGTGCCCTGTGTGCAGGGCTGTGTTCCGAAGGGGAGATGGGGCCTGCTTCCTGGAGCCTAGATGAGGGGGAGGCGACAGTATGTGGGGAAACAATGCCAGAATACTGCCCGTCTGATGGCGTAAGCAAGTGCAGAGCGGAACCGGGCATGAGCGGGGAGGGCGGCGGGCTCCTTCTCTTGCCCCCCCAGTGTCTGACACTAGCAGAGTGGGCATGTATTCGGGTGGGCGGGGAGTACCCAGCCAGTGCCTTTCATTTCCAGCATAAACTACCCTGGGGGCCGAGCCATCCTGAACACCTGCAGGGTCGCCTGGGCTTCCCACATGAGCACAGTGGAAGACATCTCGCCCCTCCTCGCCCAGGAAGAAGTCAAGGCACAGAGAAGCTAAGTGACCACTGCAGAGTCACACAGCTTTTTGTCTCTCTGGAACCTCGGGATCCGATGCAGAAGGTGGGACCCCCACCGTGGGTCAGGGGAGAGAGAGAAGGAGAGGAGGGATGCAGCTGGACAGCCCTGACTGGCCTCTGACTTTCCCACTTTAGTACCAGGCCTGGGGGAGTCTGGATGAGGAGGCAGCGTCTTAATTCAGGGCGGGTTGGATCTTGGACGGTAACCTGCTGTCACCTCGGCTTGAAGTTTTACGTCACTTGAGTGCTTTGGGTTGGGGCTGGGACTCCCTGACCTCTCAGCTCTGCATTGGCCTTGCCGTGGGATCCAGGCTGCGTCCTCCCTGACCGTGAAGGTCTCCTTCCCCTTGGGGGCCACGGTCCAGCCAGCTCTCACATGGGTCACCCAGTGCCTGTGGGCCCAGCAGCAATCTCTGTGCGCTGCACCCTGCTCCAGCAGTGCAGGGGTGCAGGGCTTGTCTGGGACTCCTCAGGATCTTCCTCACTCTGCGCCCCCAGCCCCTCGAGTCCTTCCCGTGGAGCTTGGAGCTCTGAGCATCAACAGGGCCCGAGACGGTGTGCACATCTGGACTCCAGCTGTTTGCAGGGCCTGCTGAGCATGGCCAGTCCTGGGTGGCTGAGGGCAGGGCTCAGACTAAACACGGGAGGTGTGGACAGCCCCGCACAAGGCCCCACCACATCCCCACGGTCCCTCTGAGAGGAGGTCTGGGGAGGGGTCACAGACACACAGGGTTGGGGGGTGGGAGCAGAGTCTTGCTGTGGGTGGAACCTAGCCTGGCTGTGTGAGCATGGGGGTCGTCTGCCCTCTCTGGGTCTCGGGATCTGCTTGAGCTAAGGGCACCCACCCCGAGGGCTGCCAGGAGGGCTCGAGCTCACCACGCAGAGCCTGACAGGGCTTGGTTCACGCTTGCCGCCCGCTGGGGTTTTGCTGCGGCTTTTCATTTCCTCCTCCGCAGAGGCTGCTGGGAATCGGAGTTGCTCAGAGTCCTGGAACCGGCCGCTATTGTTGCCCCTGATCTCTCTCTTGGGCCTCACGGCCATGGCGGTAACAGTGCTGGGCTTTGCCGGCCCTTCTGCGCCCAGGCAGGTGCCATGCACTTGCAGTGCTCAGCCACCGTGTGCAGCCACTGTGCCCAGCTGCTGTGGTGGCCTGGAGCCCGGCTGCTCCCGTGCTACAGAGCGGAATGCAGGCGGCAGCTCGCCCCACTGATCAGAGGAAGAGGCGGCGGAGAGGCAACCCTGGGAAGGAAGCAGGGTGTGAGATGCAGAGCGGGTGGACGATGCCTGGGCCACAAAGGAGTAGGCCATGAGCCTGGCTCATAACAGGACAGAGAGAAGAGGCAGTGGGTGAGGCACTAGGCAGAGGGAGCAGCAAGGAGGCAGACAGGGAGCGGGGAGTGGCCGCGCACTGGACAGCTGTGTCGGTCTTGCTCTCGGGTTGTCTCGTTTTGCGCTTTGCAAATAAACCGTAAAAGCCACTGCGCTGAATAAGCCAGGACGCACCCCTCTGCCAGACAGGGAGGTTGTGGCCCTGGAGCTTCTGCTCCTTTCTAGAAGGACCGTGTCCACGAACCCAGCATCCCCCAACCCACATGGTCACTGGTGTCACCTGGCTCCTCTCTCAGCGAGGGAAAGGGGTCCAACGCCTCATTCCTGCGCATCCCCCTTACCACGGTGGCCTGCAGCTTCCTGCCGACACACCGACAGCTCTGCATCTTGACCGGGAAGGTCCTCCTGCCTCCACTTTCTGTGGCTCTGTGCTCTCCGCTCTGTCCAGGCTGCCTACACCCAGGCTCCTGTAAAGTGGGAATTTTCCGAGACATCCCCTCAGATGTCCAGAGCTCCTCGGTTCCTTCCAGTGTCACTACGCTGGCGGGACAAGATGTCAGGCTCCTTGGGACCTGCGTGACACTGAGGCCAGCTGTGTAGTCCAGGGCCTCATCTAGGTCCCTGTGGGACTCACAGCAATGCTGATTGGCCCAGCCAGGGCCAGTGTGGGGACTGAGGCTTGGCGTGGAGGCCCAGGGCACAGCAGGAAGGGCTGGAGCCACTGTGGCCGTGCTACCCAGATCTGCTGTGGTAGCCTGGCTGAGAGTGCACCCTGTGGGGGCCCCAAGGGCATGGTAACAATCCCCATGGGACATTAGTGCTGCAGAGCCAGGTGGCACCTTGGGGACAAGGATTTGCTGACAGGTGAGACGTGAGGTGCCCAGGCTGAGTCCTTCTGATTCTAGCATCGAGGGAGAGAGCAGTGGTCTAGGAGACGGAGACAATGCTGGAGGTGCGGTTGGGGCCAGCACGGGTCAGCACGACCCCCAGGACAGGTCAGGTCCTCCATGTCCCTCACACCAGGTATGACGGAGTCCGTAGACTCTGCAGAGCTGGACTAAGCTGTGGGAGGAAAGGACCTTCACACCCGTGTCCCCTTCACCACGCTGTGAATCCTAAGCTGCTGGATAACTCCAGACCCATCTGAGAGACAGGGAAACTGAGGCATTAGTAAACAGCAGGCCGGAGCTCCGAGGTACCTCTGCGGCTGCAGGACCCACAGCCCAGCCTTGCTGCTGCTGGAGCCCCACCGCATCCCAATCTGCTTCCTCCGTCTCAGGAGACGAGGAAACTGGTCTCTTCGATGAGGTCGGCATTGTCGTGGTCCCTGGATCTGCCCTGGAGGGGTGACAGTGGCCCGGGTACCTTCTCACGGATGCTCTAAATGCCTTCTTCCTGCCCTTCACTGCTTGGGAGGGGAGCTCTTGCTGTGACCTGGGGACTGTGTGCCGTGTATGTGCACACTTGACCTTCTGGAAGGAATGCGTAACCTTGACTGTGACCTACTCCTGCCGCCCAGGAGAGATTAAGCCTGCAGGGCGAGGACCGAGATCGTCGGTTTTTATTTTTTTGTATTTCATCATATCCTCCTGACACTTCACATAACTTTTTCTTAGGAAAACAATGTTTTCAGGGCTGCACAGGAGTTATTTCAGGGGAAGAAAGTCATGTCGACACAGTAATCTGCACAAATGACTTTATACATCTTACCCCGAAATGTCTTTCCGCGCCTGAAGAGGAGGTGGCAGAGTTTCTCGATTCCTACAAAATGTGTGAGCCAAGGAGGGCAGAGGTAGCTGAGTCTGTGGCAAGAAAACAGCCTGGTCCAGAGGGTTATGCAGATAACACGAGGGATTCTTGGATTTCCAATCATGTGCTTGACATCCTTCCTTGGAACCATGACCTCATTAAGCTCTGGTAACTCTTTGCACAGGAAGGGAACAGAGCTCCTTACAGCTCCATGCAGAGGGGCCAGAGCTGGGATGTAAGCCCAGTGCGCTGACTCTGGGGCCTTGCTCTGTACAAACGCCACATGTCTGAAACCCGTCCGGGCCTCGGCCCA
Organism: Hydrochoerus hydrochaeris; assembly: GCA_004027455.1. Taxonomy (NCBI): domain Eukaryota; kingdom Metazoa; phylum Chordata; class Mammalia; order Rodentia; family Hydrochaeridae; genus Hydrochoerus; species Hydrochoerus hydrochaeris. Next base: position 42,149 of record PVLA01011733.1, read on the forward strand.
CGTGGGAAAATCCCACCAAAGCTCGGGGCGGGGGGCGGTAGGGACCCTGAGCAGAGAGCTGACAGCGGAGCGACATTGTAGTTACACTGGCAGACCCTATGGACAGCTGGGCGCGGCCTGGCCGCATACAGGCCTGGACACAGGCTGTGCATCTGGAGATCTTGGTGCTCAGCCCTTTGTAGAAGTCAGCCAAGCTGCCTCCTGCCTGCACGCGCGCACTCACACACACAAATTGTGCCTCTACTAAGAGACTTTCTATAGCCAGCCAAGCCCAAAGCTCCCTGGGGCTTTGAGCCCCGAGGTTGGGTGTCCCCAGCGCCCAGCCCAGCTCCCCAGCACGTCGCAGCCGTTCTCCCATGTGCCTCCCAGCAGCCCCAAGTGGATGATTTCCTACTGCTCAAGGCCCAGAGAGGTCAAGTGATTTCTCACAGCTGCACATCAGGTGGACGGGGAAGCCAGGGTTTGAACCCAGGGCCCTGGATGAAGGCGCAGTCGGTCACCAGGAGGGAGGCTGAGGCAGGAGGACTGTACGCTCCATCCCCTTTTGGGCATCTTAGCAAGAGCCTGTCTCCAAATGACAGTAAGAAAGGGGCTGGGGACACAGCTCAGGGTCAACACGATGGGCTCAAAAGGAGAAAACCCTTCGTGCCATTAGGGTTTAGAGATGAAGTGGCCCCAGCACTGGAGCACTGAGCTCCTGCTCCCTGACGTGGCGCCTGGGGCAGGGACGAAGCTTAAGGATGAGGATGTGTGCTGGAGAGCGCTCGCTCAGGCCCCCATGGGAGCCAGGGCCTCTCCCAGTGCTGGTAGCCTGGACAAGGCCACCTAGGCCAGGCCCTGCCCCCTGCCCGGGGCCTGGAGCTTCCGGGTCCCTGTTCCCCTCCTGTCCCTGGGAACTGGGTTATGATGCTGCCCCAGGAGGATACCGAAACCCTCACTTAGCAGAACCACAGAAAAGCAAGGTGGTGAATGCTGGCGCCTCAGGGGCAGCCACGGGGAGAAGCTTGTGCATGGCCTGTTTGTCAATGCAGTGGCTGGGGCAGCCTCGCCTCCCGGGATGCCCTGGGCCAGGCTTATAGGACTTTGTGTTGATGGGCCCGCCCAGCGCTGGCCTGGAGACACACAGGAGTCTACTCGCCCTGGGGCCTGGAGCCCCCCAGAGCTCTCCCGGCCACTGCCACAGGCCCAGGAGTGGAGAGGTCACAGAAGTGTCCAGCAGCCTCCTGCCCTCTTCAACTTCCCTCTCCAGCGAGCTTTCAGAGGCACCCTCCACAGCCGCCATCCCTGCCCCGCTGCTTCCCTGCCTGAGAGACCAGCGCCCCCTACAGCTGGTCCCCGGCATCATTCCCAACGAAGCCCAGAGACATGGCTTCCTGTGCCTGGCGTCTGAATAACCACAGCCTCCTAAACTCCATTGCCTGCCAGTGGAGACACGGAGGCGGGGCGGAGGCAGCAGGACACCCGGAGCTCAGGGGTCCTCTGTCGTCCGCACCACTGGCTGTCCACACCAGCAGCACCACGTCATCGCCTCCACTGCCATCGCCACTGGCACCACCCCATCATCATCGTCACAGCCCAGCAGGACCATCGTCACCCTCGCCCTCGCTGTCCCCTGCCCAAAACCAAGCGCTGAGGCTTTCCAAGCACGTCCTGGTGGATGACAAGGCATTTCTGGCAGTCACTCACTGTCCCAGGAGGACCAGCTTTCCAGTGTCAGGAAATGGATGCTCTGACTCTGCCGTTTGCTGCCCACCTCTGCCCCCCGGTGTGGGCACAGCCCCCCTCTCCGGAGCGCACTCCCTGAGACACTGATATTGCCTGGGCACCCACAGGAGCCCAGCCCTGGGCCCTCGGTGCAGAAGTGGGAGGAGGTGGGGTGTGGGGAGGGAAGGACACCCAGCGCTTCTGCAGGTAAAATGACCCGAGGGGGACCAGAGGCAGAGGATATCTGGAGGGGTGTGGCCTCCTCGCCTGCTTCCGTAGTGAGGTCTGGTGTTGACACAGTGGGAACAAAGGTGCGGGCGGACCTGCTGCGAAGTAGGGTGAGTGATGTGTGTTTCAGAGCTGGGAGGTTGCCCAGCAGGGCGAGGAGACCGTGAGCCACAGGCCAAGCTCAGAGCGTTGGGCTTTGCACGGCCGGGTGGCAGCTGGAGCACTGGTGTTGTCAGTGTGGCCCCTGCCAGTCTCAGAGACCACGAGCCCAAAGGGGCCCCACGGAGCTGATGTCAAGTGGTGGCTGGACCTCGGCCCTTTGGCAGGTGATAGGGTGCCCCTTCCATCCCCTGCACCGGGCGGGGCGGCTGTGTCTCATATCAGTAACTCTGTCATGCCAAATCCCACCACACAGCCACCTGGACAGTCTCCCCATTCAAGGTCTGACACTTAGAAGCCTTGATTCTGAGCACCCCTTTCATTCCCTGTGTGTGTTCCAGAACATATGGTGGTGGCGGGGTGACCAGGCTGTGAATGTCTTTGGGGACCATTATTTTGCCAGCCAGGAAGTGACAGGAATATAAAACTGTCTTCTAATTGTTGGGAAAGCGATGACACATGCCTGGTATTGGAAGTGGCTTCCATCCCTGTGCAACCCGAGGAGAGTTACTCATCCTCTCTGGGCCTTTGTTTTCTGATCTCCCCAACCTAGAGTTGGATGAGGACATTGAGTTGTCCTTCATGAGTCACATTCTCCTCCCTGAGACGCAGCTCACCACACCCACAATTTAGAAAGGGGAGGTTTGCCTTGGCTCGAGGCTTGTAGAGGTTTCAGTTCGAGGTTGGCTGGCTCCAGGGCAGGGCAGGTGGCAGAGGGAGTGGCCTAGGGCGTGGTGCTGGTAAGAAGAGCGAGGAGGAAGGGGATAGTGTCCCACAGGCCATGCGCTGGTGACCACCGGGAGGCCACGCTTCGCCTCCCAGCTTTATTGCAGCTGTAAGCTCACGCGGGGAGCCACAGCAAGTCACCTTCCTGCAGTCTCCCCACAAGTGGGCGGGACTTTGGGGGCGTCCAGGTAGATGCAGGATGGGGGCACCCTCGTGCTGGGGGCTGGCGGCAGAGCACGCGCAGGAAGTGCTGCAAGGATCTGGACCCGGTGACGCCGACGCATCCCAGCTCTCATGACCCGCTGGTTCTAAGAAACAAGCACTCAGAATTCGTCAGCAGGTCTGTTAGGACACCTCCCCCCGGAAGTGGGGCGCTTTCCTCCCCGCATGGTGTCTGGAACCAGAAACATCGTTACACACAGCAGAGGTGTGTGCAAACACGCCTACTGCAGGCAGACAGCTGTGAGCTTGTGTGTGTGAGCGTGTGCATAGCACATGTGTGAGCTTGTGTGTGAGCCCATGTGTGCAGCACGTGGAAGGCAGGAAGGAAGTTGTGCTTTGAGGAAAGGGTGCGGGGCTCCCCATGAAAGCCGGGGACTGGGCTCTGACGGGCACCCGGCAGCAGGGGCGGGGATGCAGGCAGCCACACCAGCACGAGGAGCTCTGTCACGCTGACCTGTTGTCCTGAAATCGGACAGGACAGCTACGTTAGCTGAGGGTCTCAGGAGCCCCAAGGTCCTGGTTTAATGTTTCAGTCTCGCCCCCCAGGCAGTGGGAGCCACTGCACATTGTAGACCTGAGAGAGGGGTCATGGACCCAAAGCTTTGTTCTGGGCTCTGAAAATTCCAGAGATACCATCCTAGAGCTGCCAGAACAGATCACAACGACCCCAGTGAGGGCCCAAAGTGACAGAAATCTCTTCCCTCTCATTCTGGGAGCCAGAGATCTGAAATCAAGGAGCCTAGTGCTCTGACTCCTGCTGTCGGCTACAGGAGAAATGGCCCTGCATCTGCATCTGCCCTGCCTCAGGCTGTGCCCTTTCCAGTGAGGACAGGGCCTATTAGATTTAGGGCCACTCTTGGTCCAGGAGAACCTCCAGGCGTCTGCCTAAACACTGTGTCCCTGTGAGCGCCCATCTGGGTTCTGCGAGTCGGGGTCCCCGTCAGCCCACTGCAGAGCCTGGCCGCTTATCCACAGAGTCCGCACCGAGAACAGGCTCAGGCATGGGCGGGGATGGAGCAGGAGGCTCTTAGCTCAGGCCCTTCATTTCCTGTTGATCTTTTGGCTGTGAACTGGTGAGGGCAGGGGCAGCAGGACCTGTGGTGGGGGTTGGCACAGGGCACCTCGCTGCACCTCACGTCAGAATGGTTAGAATACTGGGGAGACCCTGAGAACACCAGACCGGGCCCCAACCCTATGGATGGCTCTAGTGGTCGGGGGCCTGGACAGCGCTGGTGCAGCTCGAAGCTCCCCAGGGAGCCTGCCCCTCTGCAGAGGTGAAAACAGGCTCCTTGGGAGCCAGAAGCCCTGTGATCGTCCCGGTGGTACTCAGCTTTAGAAAGGCACCCGGTGTGAACATGCGAGGGGGGCTAAAAAATTTTGGAGAATAGTTTACAATTTTTTTAAAACTTAAGTACAGGAAAGGACGCATCACCATGAATCCCCCTCAAAATACCTCCCACCCTGGTGAACACACTCATCCCACTTCCTCGCCCCTTTCTGCCGCCGCTCTGGAGTCCTATTTCCTGAGGGTCTTTGCTTGTACGATCCTGCCTGCCTCGCAGTCCTGAACTAATTGAAAACATTTCCTTCCATGGTCGTTTGGACTTGGGGAGGAGCCAGAGGCCACACGGTTCAGATCCTGCGAACAGGTGGGTAAGGACGCTTCTACCAGGCCGCCTTTCCATTGGATGGTGCCAGGCAACAGCCTTCACTGTTTTTATGATCGTAAACACCTCATAAAGACCCAAACAGACTCCAGAGCTGCTGTGGAAAGTGGCAAGAATGCTGGGATGAGTTGTCAAAGCTAGGGGGAAGATTCTGAGAGTATTAGTGGTGATGGGTCCTTTACCATAATACTGTTTAATTTCATTTCTCTTTCGCCATGTAGTCGGATCACACGCATTAGTATGTGGTGTGTTTATGGTAATAAATTATATAGGCTACGATGTTTTAAAATACAGTTTGCTGCCAGTAGAGGATGTGAGGCACAGATGACTTCCATTAACAAGATAGCTTGTCACCCATGGCTCCCAGATGTGGCCCCAGGGTTGGGTTAGGGCTGGAGTCAGGTAGAGGAGGGCACACGGCAGAGCCTTTATGTGCGTTCCACAGAAAGGGACAGGAGAGGCTGGCTCTGAGGGCTGGCACTGGTGGCTTTGACTGGCATCCGTTAGCACTGAGGCCCAGGCCTGGGGGACTTCCTGTTTCCTTGACAGAACTCCCAGAATGCAAAGCACCCCCTGGCACCCTCCTCAAGCGTCCGGCTGGCCCTTCCCTGCCAGGGCTCAGGGCTCCACCGGCCTTGTGGAGAGTGCTGTATCCTTTAACTGCAGCAACAAAGGAGAATGCAGAGCCCTCCCGGGGGCTGTTTCGCTCTATAATCAGCTGCTGAATTTGGCCTAATGGGATTCTAATGTTTTTAAAAGGCAATTCAGTAGTCTTTGTATTTTGTGTGGATTGTGAAAGGCCTATTAGTTATTTATATCTGCATACACACGCATCGCTGTGAGTGGCAGATTTGTGCTTTTATGTGCCATTAACATCTATGCTGTGTTAACAGCAGCATTTAGCCAGCTTTTGAAATGCTGCAGACACACGTATGTGCACACGCACACACACACACACGCACACCTGCCTCTCCCTCACTCGGTGGGGTCCACCATGGGTCATTTCAGCCTGTTAAACATCCTAGTGAACAGATCCGTGCTGTATCATATCAAGTGAGTAATAAGTCTATATCACCAGGCCGCTTAATTAAAGATAATCAGTCTTTGAAGATTTTAATACAATTAAATACACTTAACACTAAAGCTTGGTTGAATGTGATTTAATCTCTCGCGGGTGAGTCAGGATCCTGCAGGCCTTGGGGGGGCCTTCGTGATGAGAATAAATGATCCTCTTACTCTACCGAAGTTCTGGAACAAAACCTCCAGTGGGAAGCCCGCCAGAATCCCCTGCACAGTGTCCTAGCTTTTACCTGAGACGGTTCCTAGAGGTCCCACCACGATGCAGAGCAGTGAGTATTGGTCGTCGGACGCCTCTGACAGCTGGCGTGAAGGGTCTCCGTCTTCTCAGTCCCCCTTAATCTCTGAGCCGGGGGACCCCTCCCTCTGAGGGCAGCACGCACACCTTTCCTGAACACTTCCCGGTCTTTCCTTCCTGCCCAGAACTCTCCCCAGGGCTAGTTCACTCATTCGCCTTGTGTTCGCGGTGGAGTCTCCGTACGAACAGTAGAATCCGGGAGCTGAGGGACAGGAAAAGAGTCAGCTGCGTTTGTTTCGGGGCACATGAAGTGTGTTCAGGCGCGGGGTCCGGACGTCGCCGTCGGTGGGGGAGGACTCTAACCACTGCCAAGCTCTCTGTGGGCTTCACTTCCTAACTCACCCCCCGAACCATTCAGATTGCTAATACGCCAGAACAGAAATTAATCTGGGAGAGAAAGAACTAAACACAGCCCCCACAGAATATCATTTCAAAGGCAGGTCCAGTCCGACAGGCTTCTGAAACATTTCTGAAGCTACGCTAATCAAACAATTTGGTTCTGACACGGAACGAAAACTGGATCTTGGGTAAAATCTGTGATGCCAGTGGGCGCGAATCTGTACGTGGTGATAAAGCGGTCAGTAGATGGGAGACGGGCTGTAGGCAGGCTCCAGGAAAGGCAGACCGTTCCGCAGACTTGGACACAGTTGGCTCATCACTCTTCCCTCCCCACTCCAAACAGACCGGAGTTTGGATCTTAATAGTGACGCTAAATTAACCTGCAGGAAATATGGCAAATGTTTTAATCATGTCGAGTAGGAGAAAGGCTTTCTAAACATAACCCTAGACCCCAGTGCCCAGAGACCAAGGCTGTCGCACGAACACCCATCTACCTGGGGAAATAGCATGAGTGCATCCAGGGACCTAGGGTACCTGTGGGAGGGCTCGTTTCCTTCATAAAGAAAGATCTTTTACAAATCAACAAGAATTTGATGTCCAGAGAAAACTGAGTAAAGAATACACAAAAGAAGTTCACAAACCGGGGGACACAGATACCAGTGAAAACACTGCCTGTAGTCGCAGGAAGTCAGGTGAAATTGGACACTGCTGCTCGGGGTTACAGAGGCCGGGTGTCACAGGCGTGCTTCCCCTGTACTGCATCTCCATCAGGGTGACTCCAGGCTGGCTTGTGTGGTCCTTTCGTGGCCCTTGTGCACTGTTTTGCTAGACCTTAAGCTCCTTGTACACTGTTTTGCTCACAGGTTTATCCCCTTAGAATACGCACCTTGTCTGGGCTTAGTAAATGTGTGTTGATCAACTGAATGGATTATCAAGAGGAGCTGGAAGTTCTGCTGGAAGTTCTGGTTGCCCCTGGAGACCGGGGACAGCAGCAGGGACAGAGAACGAGCTGACTCGGACTTGGAGTTTTGTTCCCTTCTCAGGACTGAGGGTTTGGAGCACAGCTTAATAATTCATGCTCTGCAAGCAGCTTGCATTTTTCAACGCACACCCAGGAAGGGAACAGGGAAGGGGGCCTGGGACAGACAGAGGCCAACTTTGATGTCTCTGTGCCAAGCAGGGAAGGAGCAGGAAGGAGCGGTCCCCCTGGGGAGGCAGCATCAGGCGGGCAGGGCTGAGGAGCCGGAGACCAGGGCTGCTGAGCCAGACTCGGAGGTGGAGGAGGAGCCGGTGCGCAGCAGTGAGAGTCCAGAAAGACAGGAGGCCCTGGGAAGCAGAAGTGGAGGGGTTTGGGATTCGGCTGCCACCCTTGGTGCCCAGGCCCTCAATGACCCTGCCCTTGCCCGCCCCATGGATCCTACCCTTGGCCAATGCCTCTCAGTCCCCAGGCACAGCGCTCCTTCCCTGCTGTGGGCCCTGACCTGTGCTGCGCCCTCTGGTCCACTCTCCCATGGCCTCCCCTCCTGTCCACCATCAGGCCAGCCAGCGGGCAGCCCTTCCTGACACAATACCTGGGCGGAACGGCCAGGCTCTGTTCCTGCCAGCTGCGTAGCAAGGGCAGGATTCTCAGTGTTCCTGAATGCATTCACCCATCTCATTGGCTGGGGTGTGAGGGGCCTAAGGGGGAGGGGCTTCCTTTCATTGCAGCTCCGGTCTGGCCCATGGGTGGAGGGATGGGTGGGAGGATAGAAAGGAGGCTGAATGGATGTATGGGTGCATGAAGGTTGGAAGGATGGATGGGTGGATGGATGGGTAGAGGTTGGAAGGATGAATGAATGGGTAAAGGATGGATGAGGGATGGGTGGGTGGATGATGGATGGGTGGATGCAGTTTGGAAGGATGGATGGATGGATGGGGGGACAGATGGATGAATGATGGGTGAGGGGATGCAGGACGGGTGGGTGGGTGGATGAAGGATGGACAGATGGATGTATGAGTGGATGAAGGGTGGATGGATGGATGAAGGATGAAGGATGAAGGATGGATGGATGGATGGATGGATGGATGAAGGATGAA
>PVLA01011734.1:0-38975 GCA_004027455.1 Hydrochoerus hydrochaeris
CATTTATGAATAGCCAACTTGTGTGTATTTCATGATCAATTAGAGGTCTCTGGCCATGTTTCTCTTCTGCTGCTTCTGAATTCGATTGACATTGGCAGTGTCTAAAACTGAGCTGCATCCCTGATGAGCAGTGAGTCAGAATAATGGGCTGCACTTTAGGGCACCGTGATCTAGTCAAGAACACCCTATAAGGGCCCCCTCACCCATGTATTTCTGTATTATGGTAATTCCTTTAATTGTGCTCACTCTGTTTGGGCCCCCTCCCCTTGTTCACCTGTGTTTCTATGTTATGATAAACAATTCCTTTCTTTCAAGACTTAACTTGCCTGTCAACAAATGACTCAATGCTTGTCACCAATTGTGTAATGATTTGTCATTTGCTTTCTACCTCCCATTTCTAAATTCTGTATAAACTAAGCTCTCTGTAAACTCAGTGCTGCAGCCTGCTGGCGTGAAGATACAACAGTCCACTGGTGTAAAGATTAAATGCTGCCTTCTTTTCTCCTTGGTGCAAAGACTCTTCCTTTCAATTTGATTTTCTTGTGGGAAAATTACGAAGCCAAGACAAACCAAACACAAATGAAAGGAAGATTCTTTGCACTGAGGTGTTAAGAGGGCTCTATTTAATCTTCATACCTGCTGACTTCTGTGGGATAATTTCTCAAAGGCAACAGCACAGAATTGAGGAAGAGTAGTTTATATGCAATTTAGAAGTGTGAGGTACAAAATAAATCACAGAATGCCTCATAATTGGTGACATACATTGAGTCATATTGTCAAGCAGGAAGTCTTGAACCTAAGGAATTGTTTATCGTAATATAAAAACACTCCTGGCACCAGGGGAGAGAGCGTTCCAGAGTGAGCATAGTTAAGGGCACCACCATCATGTAGGAACTTTCCGGAGAGAGGCCCTTGAATTATCCTAGATGCCATAAGGTTTAAGCTGACTCAGTCCTCATCATACATGTGCACCAGGGATGTAGACACTGTCAAGGTGAAGTGAATTCAGCAGAAACAGCAGTCAGAGGCTGGGCCAGAGACCTCTAATGGACCAGGAAGTATATATAGGTTTGCTGCCTTATGAATGCATTCTTACATTATCACTGTGCCCCAACAGGTCGGCTTGGGAATTTTTCTGCAACACTCTTATGAAAAGTTCCAGAACTTTCTTATTTTCCTAAAATGCTAACCTATAGGAGAAACAATTCCTTCATGCTCCTTCTTCTAATGGTTCAAAAGTGAAAGGTTTCTGCCCTAGTATAAATTACCGGATATTATGGTGGTGGGTCTAACATGGCAAAAGGCCAAAGCAAAAACAACACTTAACCTGATGCCCACTTGCTCCTCCTTCCCCTTCAGCCCTGACTACAACTTGCTCTTTCCTATCCCATTTGTGTGAAAGGAATTCCAATCACTTCTTCATGCGTCATCTATACCCACCCCAAGTGCCACTTCTGGTCAGTGGTCACATAACCCTCAGTTCCCTCTGGATCCAGCAGAGGAGAAAGCCCAACTCCATGAGTTCTGTGCTCCTCCCCACATCCTCAATAAAGGCCCTCTTTTCTTTCCATTTGCTTCTCTATTGCACCAGAAAACCCTAACAAGAAATAAGAAACAACTTCTGTGATCAAGCATTTAAGGGCTCTCCTGCCCTCAGGAGACAAATGCAACAAAATTTAAAAAAAAATTTAAAAATTTAAGTACTTACACATGAGAAGCAGTCCTATGACAAGTATTTCTCTCCTGAGTAGGTAGCATTCTCCCAGAGAAATACCATTTTACTACGGCCTATAGAAAGGATTTGGGCAGTTTGGGTGTACTGCATTTTTTTTTCTCTTTGATTTGATCCCAGGATTTATGTCGCTAAATCATGCAGAGATTTTACATTTTCTACCCTCTTGCCAATGACTTTCTCTAGCTAGAAGATATAGGCATCAACTGATAAATGCTGATAGATCATGCATGATTCAGTCTTTCTCATGTGCCTCATGTACTGGATCTAAATGTATAAGGAAGCACCACTTCTATAAGAATCTTGTCACGAGAAGTATAGATTGGGGTTAATTTGAAATTTGTGGTCCATAGTCTACCCAGAAATCCTGTATAGAATCATGGCATGGCATGTGCCTAAGTGAAAATTTAAGGCCTGGGGGCCCAGAGGAGTGGTAGAACCTTTGCTGAGTAGGCACAAGACCCTGGGTTTGACTTTTGGTTGGGGGAGATGAAGACACTCATTTCACTCTTGTGTTTCCCCTTCTAAAGGCATAGATGAAGGAGAGGAGGAAGTTCCACTTGTGCATGGTCTGAATCTTTCAAAGAATCACCCTAGTTTCTGGTTACTGGGACCAAATGCCCAACACAATTTAAAGGAGAGGATTCATGTAGCTGACACTTCAGGGCATTCAGTACGTGATCAACTAACTGCAAAGCAGAAACATCATGGTGTAATAACATGGTGGAGAAAATTGTTCATCTCATGGCAGTCAGCAAGGAGCCAAACAGAGGACCTGTGGAGAGGGCTGTGTGCTCCAAAGGAACTCCCGCAGCGACATCACTCATCTTATCGGACTTCACCTCTGAACATGAGACTTTCAGGGAGAGTTAGATCTGCACCACAATACTACGGCTAGAAAAATAGGGATGGGGAAAGTGAAAGAAAGGCTAACTTGTTCAACAGATTCAGTTTCATCAAATCTTGTAGGGATTTAAAAATGTCTTTCTTACCTCAGAGATACTATCCAGCAAGGCCATGTTATACTTCCTATGAGTAAAGAGAGGAACAGGCTCCTGGTAAAATTAAATACAGTTGTCGCCTCTTACCCATTATCCCATATTCTGTGGTTTCAGTTACTTGTGTTCAACTAAGTCTCAAAAATACTAAGGGCAAATTTGTAGAAATAAGCAAATCCTGCCTTTTCAGTTGTATGGCGTTTTGAGTAGCATGATGAAATCTTGGAGTGCTGTGCTCCGTCTCGTGGGGGACAGCAGTTCTCCCTCTTTCAATGAATTCCTTACATCACCTATCATTGTATTGCAGTGCTTGTCTTCAGTAACCCTCACATACTCACTTTACACTGTGTTATGGAGCCAACATCACACCTCTGTTCATCTTGTCACATAGGCACCATATCATGTCATGTCATCAGAAGAATGGCAAGTACAGTCCAGCAGGACAGAGATTTACTGGGTGTAGTGACACATGCCAGTAATTGCAGCACTTTGGAGGCTGAGACAGGAGGATTGCTACAAGTTAGATGTGAGCCTGTAGTATAAAGTATTTACATGTTATAAGTTGAAGTGCTGGGAAAACAGGCAACCAGCTCGCCACCCTGGTAAGTGAGTGGGGCCTTGCAAGAAGCCGCTGCTCCAGGGTGAGAAGTATCGGTGTTTCCTGAGCTCTGCATCATGCTGGAACTTGGGGTGCTGGGAGAACAGCCAGCCAGCTCGCCACCCTGGTAAGCAGCTGTGGGCCTGCCAGCACGCAGCTGAGAATCAGACATCAATCCATCCACCCCCCAACCCCCATTAGCAAGTGGGAGCTGGAAGTCTGAGTATCTTTTGGGAGGATGAACGTGTGCATTGTGGAAGTAAGGGGGATTTCCTTCCACCATCTCTTTGAAGGCAAATATTTTTATCACTGTTTTGCTCAGTTCTGATTAATGGTACTGCTCTATTTAATATTCTGTTTTTATAAGTTCTATATTTCCTTCCATTTTGCTCTACCTGATTGAAAGAACAGCTAATGTGAACAGAACGGATTGTACTATTGTGTCTATTGCTGTTGTCCTGGTGACCTGCTGTGAGGTTTGGTGCCAGTTTCACTGCACTGCCTGGCATGCATTTGTTCTGTCTTGTTCTGCTGTATTTTGCTATCTTCAAAAAAAAGTAGATAACAAAGTAACAAAATACCTCCAAAAACTCCCAACTCCAGCAAAGCTGATCCATGAGGCATGGATGAGGAGAAACTCAAAAACAAAGAAACAGAATAATATAAGGTGATTAAAAAGTAAATAACCACAAAACAGGTCAGTAAAGTACTGAGCAACCTGAAACAGGATATAACTAAACAGATAATTGACTTTAAAAAGCAAAGGAAGAAAAGCAAGTGCTCTAAAGGATATAACTACATTTATGTTTAAGTGTGTAGGATTGATAACCATGTTGCTAAGTTATTATTGGATCATTGAACAGAACTTTTTGCAGCCTCACTGTTTGAATATCCAGCTTGTATGATTTAATTTTGTAACTTGAACAACTATGTCTAAGAAGACAATATGTAATTTATCAACTAGTGATTTCTTTCTGTTCATTTGTTTTCTGAAATTCTGTATTGTTTCTACCCCTTTTTCTGTTTTGCTTTTTTTCTCTTTAAATAAAATTTTTAAAAAAGACATACACAGGTATATGCACACACACATGCACAGATAAAGAGAGAGCTGGAGGATTGGGAGAGAGTAAAAGGGAGCAAGAAACTAAAGTCCTTTGGGGAGGAAAATTTTAAATTGAAAAAATAAGAGTAATCATTGCTGAAATTGAAATGTTTTGGTTCCCATCTGACTTCAAAACAGTAGGTGGTATTGATAATTCCCTTTTCTTCCCTCATCTCTTCCCCTTTCTGCCCCTCCACTTCCTTCCCCTCCCTTCTCTTCTCTTCCCTTCCTTGCCTCCCTTCCAGAGGATTGTTGCCAAGGGCTGTGCATATGCTAGGCAAGCACTCTACCGCTAAGCGGCACCCCTAGTTTGGAAGGGTGGGAATAAAACTCAACTCCAGTGGAATCTTATGTATAACCCTCCCCCTTTTTTAAGCAAATATGAATTTAGACCAACACAGAGTCAAGAGATATTCTTGTCTTTTTTCCACAAAAGCAAAATGTGTCTGTATGCGTATGTATGCATGTGTGTTGTGAAGGGTTCAGTCTAGGTCTGCTGTCTATTGCTATGGCAGAATACTTTTCTCCTCAGAGATGATGACAGTTTATTGTTTCACTTACATGAGCCTCTTTTTTTCCCCTCTATCTCTCTCTAGGCAAAGATAGGTAGTCATATGGGGAGGAGGAGTCACTAATCTCAACTGCTCTGTGAAGGCTCTCAGGAGTGGCTTCCATTTTTTGCACAAATGTAAGGTCACAAATTCATAAAAAATGTTCTTCCCATAAAATAAAATAAAATAAAATAAAATAAAATAAAATAAAATAAAATAAAGGGAGTTCAAGACCAGTCTGAGCAGCATTGCAGGACCCTGTCTTAAAAAACCAAAAAATAAATAATAAAATAAATAAATGAAATGAAGTGTTCTGGTGCTGAGGATTTAGCTCAGTGGCATAAGAACCTGCCTGACAGGCGTGAGGTCATGAGTTCAATCCCTGGTACAAAAATGAAACAAAACAAAAATAACAACAAAAACAAACAAAAACAAAAACAAGAAGTGTTCTTGCTGTTATAAATTTTATTTATGTATTTATTTACTTTCTCCTCGTGGTGCTGGGCATTGATCCCAAGACTCCACACATGCTGGGCAAGTGTTACAAACCCAGTCCCAGGCAGTGCGATTTCACCAGTTTTCCCATTAGTGTTGTTTCTCCTGGACACACACTGCATTTATGTGCATTCAGTCTTCACCACTTCTGACAAGTTTTCAGTCTTTCCATCATCTCAACATTCATTGTAGAACTTCCTAAATTTGTGTTGCCTATTTTCTCATGAATAAACTGAAATTACAGATATAAAGAGGAAATCTGGGAAATAGGTGCTCTGCTTGATCACAGCAATGTGACTTATTGGTGATATAAACCTTCACCACTGTAAGGGTAGGGTGACTGCCCCTGTTTGTGTTTTTTGGAGGTGCTGACGATTGAACCCAATGCCTGTGCATGCTAGGATGACTTGGAGTACCACTCCTTTTCAACATTCTACAGGTAGTGTAGAATGTTTTCCCTAGACAGTGCAGTAGGGAAAACAAGGAAATAAAAGATGTAAGCCAACTGATATGGCACACATTTGTAATCCTGACACTCGTGAGGCAGAGGCAGGAGGACTGCAGCAAGTTCAAGACCAGCCTGGGCTGCACAGTGAGTTCAGTGCCAGCCTAGACTACGTAACGATACCTTGCCTCAACAAAACTGCAAACAATAAAATAAAAAAGCACACAGTATTTGAAAGGAAGAAATAAAACTGCTATCATTCAGTGTGCCTACTTATGTAGTGAGAAAGACTTTTAGTATCAAGGGTAAATATTTAGCTTCTGCAGGTGAACTGTTAAATCAATAAAAGGATCACTAAAAACAGCAGATGACTAAGCAAAGCTGTAGTATGACTATAAAAGGAACCCTCTAAATTAGTGAATGTGAATTAATTTCTGTGCAAACAACTTGATTGAATCGCACAGCTATGGGTTTCTCATAGAAGTTATTCATCAAGTTGAGGGAGGTCTCTTCTATGCCATATTTGTTAAGATCTGAGTCTTGAAAGGTTGCTGCATTTTCCAAAGACTTTTTCTCCATGAGGGCCATGAGATTTTGGCCTCCAGGTGTTAACTTTTATGGTGTGCATGTATTTGTTTCGCGGTGGTTAACTTTCATTTGTTCATGGTTGAGAATCCTTGTGTGTGTGTGTGTGTGTGTGTGTGTGTGTCTGTGTAGCTGGTTTGGATTTGTTAACAATTTGTTGATTTCCAATGTTATATGCTTAAGGGATTTTTGTCTATAATTTTCTTATGATAATCTATGTCTTGTTTTGATTTCATATTACATTATTGGATAAATTGTGAACTACTCCCTTCTCTATTTTCTGGAAAATCATATAAAGTCTCCTTCAAATCTGGCAGCAGCATAATCATTCAATTAATGAATATATTTGACTATTTCCTTATGGAACTTTTTGTACCCACAAATGTGGTAATGACAAGATCTATGAAAAGAGGCCCATCTGTTAAGCTTTATGTAAAAAGTTATACACATTTAATATAAATGGATGTTGGTAATCTGGTTTCTAGAAAGCTAGAGAATATGCTATTCACTTGAGCAACTTTATGGTATGGTTGGGGAGTTTAACATTGTTTTTTGCTTGTTATGTATGTGACCCTAGGTTCAATCTCCTAAACCAAAATAAACCAACAAACAAATAATCTTTGTTGTTATTTCAGGAAGTGTCTTGCTTGTATTTAAAAGTATTCAGGAAGTCTTTGGCTTTGACCTCTATTTTAGTACTTCTTAGATGGAGGACATGGGAAAACTATTTCTCTCTTTCCCAAGATGCCTTGTGACAGTAGTCTTAGTGCTTTCCAAATTTTAGGAACATCTAATGAGGAAAAAAGATGTTAAAGGACAAGAGACTGAAAAGATTTTGCCCTAGTATAAATTTTTCTACAGATATGGCAATGAGCTAACATGGTGGGAGGCCAAAGCAGAAAGGCTAACCCAGAGGACCGTGCCCTCCTTTTTCTCCCTTGGCCCAAATTGGTACTTTCCCATTTGCACAGGAAGAAAATTCCAATCAGTTCCTCACACATCATCACTGCCAACCCAGTGCACCACTTCCGATCAGAGGTCACATAACTAACCCTCTGACCCTCTGAATCCACGTGGAAGCAGAAAGCAAACCCCCATGGCTTGTGGGCACTTCTCTCTGCTTCCTCAAATAAATGGACACTTTCATGTGCTTCTTTCTTCTGCTTCTCTATTGCACCAGGAAACTCTAACAAAAGATAGTTGCATGACAAAGAACACCTGTGAAAAAACCAGATGATCATTAAACCAGCCCTTGAAAATGTTCTGAAGTATAGTCTATATAGGTAACAAGGACTACAACTCCACAAACCACCACAGGATGGATCAACCAGTCAAAGCAAGTAATTAAACTCAAGAGGAGGGGAGAGGACCAACAGCAGGATAATTATGTGACAAGGATAAGTCAATAGATATTATAATCTTCAATGTACATGGTCACAATTCACCAATGGAAAGAGAGTGGCACAATAGATCAAGAAGCATGATTGTGCTGGGCATGGTGGAGCACACTTGTAAACCCAGCACCCAGGAAGCTGAGACAGGAGGACCACTGTGAGTTCATGAACGGGCTGGGCTTCACAGTCAGTTGAAGGCCAGTCTGAAATACATAGTGAGACTCTGTTTCAAAAACACCTCTCCCCTCTCTGAAAAAAGGAAGCAAGTTTCAACAGCATGCTATGTACAAGAGACACATTTGACTCAAAAAGAAATTCACAGAATGAAAGTCAAAGGATAGAATGACAGTACCCACACAGCATACCAGAACTTATGGGATGCAGTGAAAACAGTCCCACAAGCTTTCTTGAAAAATACCACATATTATGGTCATTTAAACAACTTTGAATGGTGTGTGAGTGTTTAATGTTAGTTTATGGTTGTTAGGTACGTAGCCCTGGGTTCAATCTACTACACCAAAATAAACCAACAATGAAATACCTTCACTGTTATTTAAAGAAGTGTGCTGCATGTATTTACAAGTAATCAAGAAGTCTTTGTCTCTGACCTCTACTTCAATACTTCGTGGAGGATAGGCAAAACTGTGTCTCTTTCCTCCCCAGGACATAGCGTTGCTTATGAACAGTTGTGTTAGGGCTTTCCACGTTTTTGGACTTCTAGTGAGGAACAAGATGTTAAATGACAGAATACATGATCTGCCACTGAAGAACATTAAAAATGTAATCAAGATTTGAATGGGGATAAATGAGAACAGTTCAGCCTTTAGCTCTTCTAATCTTATTAGAGTAGTATTAAGAAAACTCTACTTTGCATAATATTGAACTCATCAGACAAAAGCATTAACCCCTATGAATGTCCCTCAATCTACAGGTTATTGTGCTGTGCAAAAATAGCCCCAAGTAACTGAACACTACTTGTGAGAAAGAGCAATGTGTACCTTCTGAAGGTGGAGGTGTGATGAACAGCAGAGAAACAGTGTCTGAGATTTGTTGTTCAGACACTGGGAAATAGCATCATAGGGAGAGAAGCAGGAAAAAAGTCAGTCACAGGGACCCACAAAAGATCTGGAGGGAGAAATGAAGTTCCTGGAGACAGTGAGGTAAAGGTCTCAACCAAAAAGAAGACAAGTGGCACTTTCAACCTGAACCCTGATTCACAATGTGGGAAAGGCAGCTCAAACCTGCAGACTCACAAAGACTTTTGGTGACCCTAAGGGTCTCCACATGAAAAGCACTAGTGGAACAGAGCAGAGGACACAGCAGACTGCAGTGGCTTGTGGGTTTTTCAGATTCAGATGGCTCCATGGAGAGGGCTATTGGCCAATCACCATCTTGGAGGCGGGTATCAATTGAACTCACAACTCAGCAGCATCTGGCTGGCTCCATCAAGGTAAGGAGGAATGAGATCAAACCAGCGGAAATATAATGAGCCAAGTCCATCCCAGCCGGGAGCTGAGTGCAGTTGAGCAGCAGACACATGCAATGTTGCATGCTTCACAAATCAAGTTCTTGTCTTGTAACAGAAAATCTCCCCCAATCCCCTGACAGTGTATTGAGTTTTTCTTTGCCCATAGAATAGCTCCTGTTGCAGTTCTGGTTGTTTCTGTCTCCTAAAAATGGCAGGTCACTGTGGTACTTAGCTCGACACTATGATACATATTGTAAGAAATAATTCCCAATTGACAAGCCGTTCTCCTCTGTACTTCCTACTTGCTGATCACACATAAGCTCTAGACCAACAGAGATTAGGGCCTGATATTTTGGGAATGGCCCCAGTGAGTGCCTGTCAACATAACATACATCTGCTTCCAAATCACAGGTGTGGCTTAGATGTTTCTATTAGTTACTGCAGCCTCACAAACAAACCAGCCTGAGCTTCAGAACTAAAGGTACAGGCTTGCTGAAATTATGTACTACCCCACCTTAAATGTATGACTGGCTTAAAGGATTAATCAACACAGATCTGGTCTCTCTGTGCCCAGTTTTTCTGCCAGTGACAGCAGAGACTTTGCTTAAAGTACAATTGTTGTTTTACTTTTTTGTACGGTTTTTAATTTTTGTTTTACTTTTTGTTAGGTTTTTGATTTGTTGTGTTTTCTTTTCCTTGATTCTTTGTCTTATATCAGTGTAAATATTGTTGCTAGATTTTTGTTGCTATTTTTCTACTCTCTTCTCACTCTCTTTCCCTCCTGTCTTCTTCATCAGTGCCCCACAGTTTGTGTAACCTGCCTCTATCCTCCAGCCTTGTTCTAATCTCTTCCCCTTCTTCTATGTCTTTCTCTCCCTTTTCCCATTTAAATTTTCTCCCTTTAGGGTGAAATCCCCATAGTCATGACTATTTACTGTATTCAATTTTATACTTTGTTTTAAATTTTCTTATATTACCACAAATATAGTTCTTTTGGTTGAAGGTGATAAATCAATAGTTATCACATTCTGTCATGATCGAGGTTATGTTTGACACTATTGTTAGTGCTGAATGTACTACTTTTTCAAAGAGGACATACTTGTCCTAATTAGTTGTTCTTTGTAGTAGACCAACATTGGGATTCTCTGCGGGTCACAAACCATACTATAGGTCAGTGGCAAAGAACCAGGGGCTAGGATCACTAGAAAACAACTTCTCATCCACAATAAATTGAAGTGGTAGGATTTTGCAACAGACTTAAAACACAAAAGCAAGCTTTCCCTTGTGTATATCTTTGAGAAGTGTTCATTCCCTTATACATCTAATTACTAGTAAAAAAGCTATTTGCCATACACTATTTACAAACATCAACTCAGGAATAAAACTGAAAAATGACAAAATGACAAGGCACTGAAGCCAGAGGCAACCCGAGACTTCCAGCTCACTAAAGGCAAATCCAGGGGGTGATGAGGAGGAAGAATTTCAAACCCACCCACCTGGACACTGAAGAGGCAAAAGGGAAAGCAATAAAGATGAATGTGACTTGAAAAATTAAATTGGAAATCGTTTCTGAGATCGCTACAAAGATGACATTAATAAAAGATATGATTAGAGACTCTAGACAACCTAAAGATTAAAAAAAATAATAGAGGAGCTTAGAAAAATGATGGAACTATGAACACCCAGTGTAGGAAAGAAATGTGATACATGAAACTGACTCAAACACATATCCAGATTTCAAATTCCATTGAAAGTCTATGCAGCAGAATGAACCAATATGAGGATGGAATATCAGATAAAGAAGTCAGGATTGCAGTCAGTGATCATGTAAAGAAAGAGCTCTTAAAGATAACATGGTACTACACAAACATCAATGCAATAGCTGCTAGGTGATGCAAGACACAGTGATATTAGATTGATCAAAGTCAGTGACAAAGCAAGTGATAGTGCAAATCACATTGAAAGAATCTGTTCACAAAAGTGATGTCAGAATACTCCCCAAGCTGGGGAAAAGAATTTAACAAAGACGTAAGGGAGGCATATATGATTCCAATTAGCCATTATCAAAAAATTATCTACAAGACATACAATAATCACTATTCCAAAATTCAAAAATAGTAGAACAGAATATTAAAACTGTTACAGGAAACAAACTCAGCTATGCAAGAAAGCCCATCAAAATCACAGCAGACTTCTCACTATAAACTGTCTAGTCAAGGAATGCTTGGAGTGAAGTGTTACCAACCCTAAAAGCAAACAACTTCCACCCCAGATAGATGTATAGTGAAAAACTGTCTTTCAAAATTGATGGAGAAATAAGTTCCTTTCATGACAAAGAACACCTGAAAAAAATGATGACCACCAAACAGCCCTTCAAAATGTTCTCAAGGAAGATATATATATATATATATATATATATATATATATATATATATCAACAACAGGAAAATAAGATAACAAGGCGAAGTCAATAGATATCAGCTTTAATCTTCATTGTGAATGGTCACAATTCACCAACCAAAAGAAACAGAGTGCTGCAGTGCATCAATACATAAAATTGTGCTGGGCGTGGTGGTGCAAATCTGTAATCTCAGCACTTAGGAGGCTGAGTCAGGAGTGCCACCATGAGTTCACACCCAGGCTGGGCTTCATGTTATGTTGAAGGTCCCTCTGGAGTATACAGATTCTGTCTCAAAACACCACTCTCCTGGAAAAAATGAAAGCAAGTTTCAACAATATGCTACTTATAAGAGGCATATTTGACTCAAAAAGAAATTTCTAGAATGAAAGTCCCAGGATAGCATGACAGTGCCAATACAGCATTGTTGTAATTCAAATAATGAATATTGTTATATAAATACTGTATATTGCAATCCAAGTATTGTAATCCCTTTCATAATCTTCCTCACAATCCAGATAATTGTATTTGTGTTGGAATCACAGCAAGTTCATTCTAATCTACCACTTCTGATGTAACCCATGGTGAGAGTGAAAACACTTGGACAAATTCAAAGCTATGGGCAGCCAAGGGCTCCTTAACCCAATCCAAATGAGGATGTGGGAACAAAGGCTTTGACCCAAGGCCTCTCTAAGAATTTATTATCTTGCAAAGAAGGGAGTGGCTCGAGGATGAGTGACAGGTATTATGGCAGGAGCTCTGTGAGTCATTTCTGCTGGCAAGCCAGGTAGGGATAAAAGTATCTTTGTAAAAGGCAGGGAGAATGATGTGTCCAAGGAGCAATCTGCATAATTCAATTAAGGTAGCATTTAAATTGTTTTAGGAGCTTTTTGCTTCAGTTTCTTTTCTTTTCCTCCTTTTTTTTTTTTTTTTTTTTTTTTTTGTACTGGGGATGGAACTCCTGGCCTCACACACTTGCCAGGCTAAATACCTGGCCCCATTGCTTCAGTTTTCTCATGGGTAAATTTTTGTGCCCTGGAGGGTCATAGTGTCTTACTTTGATACTCATATCCAGCTGACATCCCTGGAGATGACTGGCTCTGCCATCCCACTGCACACTCGATCGTTTACAGAGAGCACTATGCAAGGAAACAGGAAACTGTCAGCTGGGCCGTAAAGGCTACATATCAGTACTTCAGCTGGCCTTATTTGCCTTACTTAGAGCCAGTTGAAAATAAAGGGAAAAGGCAAAGCTCATTCTGTACATATCAGTATACGGAAATAAGACTCAATTTAACTAGTGTTATAGCAATTGTTTTGCATTCAAGGAGAGTCAGTCAATTTTTCTTGAACATAACATATCAGGATTTATGGAATGAAATGAAAACAGTCCCACAAAGGAAGTTTACCGTTTTGGATTCCTGGATCAGAAAAATAGAGGGAGCTTAAGCAAGTAACCTAATGTTGAACCTCAAATTTCTAGAAAAAGAAGAGTGAGTCAAGCCTGAAACTCATATGAGAGAGGAAATTAGAAATATCAGAACAAAAATCAATGCAATATGACTAAGGAAAGGATAAATGAATGAAAGAGTTGTTTGTTTGAAAAATTAAAATTATTAAAAGTTTTAGCCAATCTTATTTTTAAGGAAGGAAAAAAAAAAGACTCACTCGCATGGATGTAGGAGTAAAAAGAGTGAGATCACAATAGATCCTGCAGAAATCCAAGAGATCATCTACACCTATTCTGAGAACCTGAGTTCTAAAAAGATGGAAAACACAGAAGAAAGGGACAGATTCCTAAATATTTGTGAATTTTAGAAGCTGAAGCAAGAAGACACAAATATTCTAAATAAACCAATATCAGTGACTGAAACTGAAGATATAATTAAAAACCTACCAGCAAACAAAAACGCAGGCCCTGAATCACTGCTGGATTCTTCAAGAAATTAGGAGAAGACACAGTCCAGTGGTATTCTCAAAGTTCAATAAAATCAGGAAAGAATCAATGCTCTCAAATTCATCCCTGAAAGTAAACATTACCCTCAAAACAAAACTAGACAAGAATTCAACTAAAGGAGAGAACTACAAGCAAATCTCCCTAAAGGATATACATACAAAAAAGTCAATAAGATATCATTAAACATAATAGAGCAAATCAGGAAAATGAAACACTGTGACAAATAAGGATTCATTTCAGGGATGCAGAAATGGTTCACTGTATCTAAATCAATAAATGTACTACATCATACTCATACAACCAAAAACAAAAACAAAATGATCATTTCAATAGATGAAGAAAAAGCATTTGATGGCACCATCCAAAACTCATTCATGATGAAAAGGAAACTTACAGAAAATTGGAATACATCCTTTTGTTCCATCTGAGAAAAGCCATCTGTGGCAACCAACAGCCAATATCATACTAAATGGACAAAAAAATGAAAGCTTTCACTCTAAAATGAGGAAGAAGACCAGGGTCTTCACTGTCATCAGGCTTACTCAATATAGCTCTGAAAATAATACCCTCACCATTTAGACATGATAAAACAATAAAACAAATAAGGGAAGGAAAGAGTAGGGCAGGGAGAATTGAAATTATCATTATTTGCAGACATTACATGATACTCTACAAAAACACACCAAAAAAATGTCACCAAAGGATTTCTAGATTGAATACCCAAGTTCTGCATTGTAGCTACATACGAAGTCAACACTCAAAAATAAAGAACATTCCTGTACACAGCAAGAAATTCACAGAGAGAGAAATGAGGGAAATCACACCCTTCACAATTGCTTCAATAGTATGAAATACCTGGGAATCAATCGAACAAAGGAAGGAGAGCTACACATTGAAAATTACAATTCTCTGAAAAAGAACATTGAAAAGGCTATCAGAAAGTGGAAAGATATCCCTTCATCATGGATAGGAAGAAGTGACACAGAGAAAATGCCCATACTCATAAAACTGCTGTATAGATTTAATGTAATCTCAAACAAAATACCTTTAGCATATCTCACAGGATTAGAAAAAACATTCTTCAAATTCATTTAGAACTAAAAGAGAGCTTGAATAACATAAGCAATTCTGAGCAACAAAGATAAGTCAGGGGACATCACAATCCCTGTCTTCAAATTATACTACAAAACTACTGTAATAAAATCAACATGGTATTGACAAATAAAGAGACTTGAGGATCAGTGGAACAGAATAGAAGATGAAGACAACTCCAGATGCACTCAACCACCTTGTCTTTGACAAAAGGGCCAATTATGTTCACTGGAAGACATAGAGCCTCTTTAAGAAGTGGTGCAGCAGAAACTGTCTTTCCACATGCTAAAGATTAAATGTAGGCCCGGGTCTCTCAACATGCACTAATGTCAAAGTGGGTGAAAGATTTAAGTATTAAAACAGGAACAGCTGAGGGTTTAGCTCAGTGGCATAAGCACCTGCCTTGCAAGTGCAAGATCCTGAGTTCAATCCCTGGTACCAAAAATAAAACCCCCCCAAAATAAATAAATAAAACAGAAACAGAAAATCTATGGAAACTGAAAATAGGTAGAAATCCTGAAACATAGGTATAGGCAGAGATTTTGTGAAGAAAACACAGGCTGCACAGGAAATACTACAAAAAATACTACAAAAAGTAAACAAATGGGTTCTCATTTAATTGAAAAGCTTTTGCACAGTGAGACAAACCACCAAGAGAGTTAAAAGACAACCCACAGAGTGAGAAAAAATATAGCCAGTTGTCATTCCGAGAAAGGATGAGTATCTAAAATATGGAAAGATCTGAAAAATCTGACTCCTCCAAATTCAAAGACTCAATCCAAAATTGATTGTTTCTCAGTCCTCCAGGGACTTCCAAACTACGAAGAAGGTGACCACAGGTTATCATGACGAGGCCAGGAATCACTTACCAACCATTTCCTGGGGTTCTCTCTCCCTTCAAGTGCTGTGTCTGCAGCCAGCGCGGGAACACTCACCTCATTATCCTGTGGGCTATGGCAGCTAGCCTAGGCTGGGGTTTTCAGTGATTCGTGGATGCCACATTGCAGCCTGAAGTTAGCATCCTAGAGTCTACTCTGATACGGTTAAGAGATCAGATAGCAGGGTCTCCATAGTCATTTCAACAGTATTGGTTTCTGTATTATTATTTTAAAATATAAAGTATCCATACAATCTTGGAAGTTTATGAAAAAGCACCTAGAATCAGTCCTAGACATTGTCCTTATATTTGATAAAGAAAATTCACAAGAGGATATTTTGTCTATTGACAAATTGAGGATTTTGATAAATATATGAATGAGCTTACTTCGCATAGGCATTGAATCCACTTAATCTTTGCAGTTATATAAAGCCTCACCTTGGCATGTACACAGGATTGATGAGATTTTTAATTCTTTGTCTTATTCTTTTATTGATACTCTGGCACCTCAAGAGAAGAACCCAAAAACATGAAACAGGCACAACAGCACTATACTAAGACTCAGCTGCCGGTATTACAAATACAAAAAGCAGGCAATGTAGGGGACCAGATAAGGAGGATCCAGACCTAACTGACCTTTTCTGTGAGCATGAAAAGTAAATGCAGCAAATTATTCCTCCTTTGGTAATGTACACACATGCCTGCACATTGCAAGATCCAGTGAAGTGTCATTACAGCTGAGATCCGGATATTTACCTGTGTACATGCTATGGATAACAAGATTCAAGTTAATCTCTCGTTAACCTCATTGCTTGATTCCTTGCCTAAGTGAATAAAAGCTAGATGAGCAAAATGACCAGGGCTGTTTGTCCACAGAGGCACAAGGACACTGACCCTCTCATTCTAAATTATCTCTGTGTCTGTGTTGTTAATCTGGGTTTGCTCCCTTGTGATTGGCTGGTTGATCTGCAAGGAGAGGTTTAAGTAAACATTTCATGGTGATGAAATCATCCTTATCTGCATTTCTTTACTAGAAAATTCAGCATTCAAAGTAAAACAACTTTCCCTACAATTAGACTAATGATGTATGTCCGACCTATTTCTACCTCTATTTCTGCATGAACCAAGTGACTTGGAAACTCTCTCTTCCACTAGAAATACCTCCTCCCTTGGGTAGTCTTTCTCTTATTTCTCTAATCCAAAGGTGTGGTCCTAGGCAGAGTCCTAATATCCTAGGGGGTGCACCCGGCCCACAGTGAGCCGACAGCTAAAGGTTTAAGGATTGCTCCAGGCTAAATAGAAGAGTAAAAAATCTACACAGAAAGATCATTTAATGGAATTATGGAGCAGGAATGGAAATGCCTGTCAAATCCCTGAAAGATATGAAGATGGCAAGTTGAAGGCTATCCTGGGCAACTTATCAATTTAGCAAGTTAGCTCTGTTTAGAGCTTTCCCTGGCCTGCATGATGGAAACACCAGAGCTGTGGCAGCCAAGTTCTCCCTGAAAAAGCTATCGGGCATGATTCTGGTATAAGAAAAGTTCTGTATAGACAGGTTGATACAGGCAATGGTGGGAGATTGTTGCTTTCAGATGTTGCTGCCTTCCTTAAAAAATCAGATATTCCAGATTTACTACTTGGTAAGATTTGAAATTTAATAGACATGGATGGAAAAACATCCTGCACAAGAATTCTTTGTTGCTATGCCTCTTGCAACATGTGCCCAGAGAGGACTGGCATTTCCCTGAGTAGCTCAAGGCTGCCTGTTCCTCCACTAAGCTTGTGGTATACCAGTAGTGCTTTGCTGACCTGTGGAACTTGTGTGGCTGTGCTCCCACAGCTCTTAAAGCTGAAGATAAACCCAAATATGATGCAAGTTTTCATAGCTTAAATCCAGTGACGGGGTATCTGCCTGATGATACCAGTGTTGCTCACCTCCAAGTTACCTGGGAAAATGCTTGGCCGAGATTGAGAGTCTAGTAATGACCACGATGGAATGCTCAACAGAGATGAGTTTGCAGTTACAGAATTTTTCCTCTGATTGTCATTTGCTTTTGTCAGTACAAGAAATTTCATGGAAAGGTCATGTTTGGTCTATTGTTGGCCCACTAGGATGCCCAAGAGGGATGTTTGCATGTGCGGTCCCCAGGTTAAAGTATGCACATGTGTAAGACATCAGCAACCACAGCAGGTAGCATTGAGCAGAGCTCCATGTGTCTTCATTGTATACTTTTACATAAGTTATTGTGTTTTGTTTAAATTCTTACATAATGACGTCATTGGCACATGCGTAGTTTTCCACTGCTAAGTCATGGTTACGTAGCTATATCCCGCTGTCTGCTTATGGTAGACTAGTGGGTCAGTCATCATGTGTCCTTAGATAGCCTTGAACTTTGAAGCAGTCTGAGTGGTTCCCCATATCTCACTTTCCAAAATGTCAGAGGTATATAAGTTTAAAATTCTAAAAAGAAGTGGACACCGTTACCTCCTTGTGGCATAGTCAGCAAATCGAGAATCATGTGGTTTTTCAAAAGCATCTTTCTCATTTCAGGAGTTTCTTCCATGAATAACACCAAAGCCTGACACGTACTATTTAAGGCCTCGGCCATATGTATAAGGGATTTAACCTGAAGGGCTAGGTCTATAGACCTTGCCCCAGTCAGATGCTCTTCCTAGCAGCAGCCCACAATAAGCAGTCAAATTTCCTTGCTGGATGCTATTCCTAGTGGTCACCCAGCCCAATGGCTGGTCATGTAATCTGCCAAGTCATTTCCTGGTGAGAGGAGGGGCTTATGTCTTGAACCATGATACCCTACGTGGTGAGCTTTTTGGCCACACTCCTTTTTTTTTTGCCATAGTTTTTCACCCAACAAGGGTTGGTACCTTATCTGTCATTCATGAGCAGCCCAAGCTGGTATCTAGAGCATCAGCCTCCCAAGATGGCCCAACTATTGCTGTACACAAGCAGGGGGTCTTTTCTTTTATGCATTGCAAGCAATCACACTGCCAACAACTCTGCTCATTGGCTTGACCAGTCTGCTCCTGTGTCAAGCTAGAATACTTCCACTGGGTTGGACAGTGACATAGTCCACTGAGGGGTTGAGACATATCTAGATCCATCAGTATATCCAACATTATTTGGGGATCCCTCTATCCTTTTTGCGTAAGGATTAGTACTCATGTCTTGTAGACTAGACTCCCAGTTGGGTTCCTGGTCTGTGTACGTCACATGTCTGAAAGCCACTGCCAGTTCACCTACCAAAAGGCTACCTGAGAAAGAGACCAGCTGTTGTTGTTATGTCACTCCAAGCATAAGACTGTGGGCCCATTATCATGGCCCTGGCCTAGGACCACGGATCTGCTCAGGTGTATGACAACAAAGTAAAACAGAGACACAGTATATACACTATAGTTACAAAGGGCACCAGGATGTTCAGAATCCAGTGACAGGCCAGGACCATGGGGTATGTTGGCTTTGGCTTTTCTGAGGTGTTTGGCTTGATTGGAGGTGTGCTGGGGGCTAGAGGAAGCAGTGGGGGTGAACAGCTGATGTGATCAAGGTTCATAAGTTGAGGAATAATGCACTTTTAGAGACTCTCACAGGAGTAAATCAAGGTTAACTATTAACCTGATTGTCTGCTAAGAGATAGATAGAATTTACAGGAGTCAACTCCTCAGCTGTCATGTTATCTTGCTTTGAGCCACCAGAGCTTCAGAGACCTTTTGCTAGCAATGGCTCTGGCTGTTGGTTTAAAGATTAATTTGTCCTTAAGCTAGCCGAAGGTCTTTTCTGAAGTCAAGTAGGCCAAGGACAGATTTTCAATTTATTTTCATGGCTATTTGTTAATATTGATTATTGTCTGCTTGTAAAACAGTGAGCCTGTCCTCAGGGGCCCAGGCCGCTCCACTCTGGAGTGTGCTCACTCCCCCGTCGGTGCCCACCCCTCTGTCTGTCCCATCATTCCTCACGGGCATGTAGACTAGCGTACAGTGCAGCTGTTTCTCAATCCAGGAATATTAGCTCTGGGTTTCCTTTCACAACTGTGACCAAAACCCCACAGGGTACTTCCACTTCACTTGTTTTTGTCGTAGGCCTCAGAAAAACCCATATTATCAATACTCACTCTTAGGCTAAATGGCAGTTTAAGGTCAATATCTCAAAGGTCTAGTATCTGTGCTTGTTTGAGGCGGGGAAAGCAGTTTCCATCATTTCTATCCAGCAAGCTGCTTCTGCTGTATCTATCTGGCCCCATGCAGCAACCTTTTTGGTCATCTGGTAAAATGGGCATCGCAAGGTATCTAGGTGCGGTACATCTACCAAAAACCTAGTGAGCCCACATACACCTGCAACTGGTGTACTGCCATGGGTCTTATCTTGCCCTACCATATAACATCTAAGAAATTAACTGACAAAGCCAGTTCCCTGGACCTTGTTTTCACCCAAAACAAAGTCTACTGCCGTGTCAGCAACACTTGGTGCAGACTGTGTAGTGGCTTCTCAATCTGTGAGGCAATCAGAGGATAACATAATGTCATCAATACAAAGCAGTGACACGGAGAGTAGCTTGGCCCAGGTGGTCACATCCTGGGCCGCCTGGTCATGACATAAAGTTGGGCTATGCAAATAGCCTTCTGGCAACATCTGGAAGGTCTGTTGCCTACACTCCTAGGTAAAGATGAATTGAACCTGACTGCATCCATTAGGGTGAGAATTTACAGTCATTTACCACACCCATCCAGCATCTGGATGGGACACAGTAAAGGACTCTGTGCAGGATGGATCACCTCTGCTTTTTTCAATTTTGAGACACTCTATCTCATTTCTTCATGAACTCCAGGAAGCCAGTGCTATTTGACACACACAACTCACATGGCGTGAGCGAGTCAGCAGTGCATGGTGTAGATGCCCTCTGTCTTGGTTTTATCTCAAGAATTCACAACTGGAATTCCCCTGTGTGGTGTCTAGCTGAGTACCAGTGCATACTTCTACCCCAGTGTGTGATCAGCAACTGGGAAAACATGCACAACATGTGGTGGTAGGGGCACCTGTCAAATACCCAGAGTCACCTGGGACTTCCAGAGCACACGGTAGTCACCTCCACAACCTTCTACACATGCAAGCAGGTCTTGTAAATGGTCTGGTGGCCATAGATTAGCCTTGACTAAGCACCAGTATCTACCAATGCTATTACAAGCTGCACATTTTGGGGGAACCAGTAAATTGTCAATTCCAAATGTGGCCTCCAGTCTCCTGGGACCCCCAAGGCCCAGGTACCTCAGCCTTCCTGCCTGCTAATAGAAGTGGAAAGAGGCCAGCTTCACCAGGGCTGCTTTCTCCTTCCAGTGCTGGCCCATTGGCTGGTATTGGTGTTTAAGGCGTAACTGCCTCCACGGCATGAGCAGCACATCCAAAGTTTGCGAGTCTAACTTATCTGTGGCTATTCCAGTACAGATGGTGCCAGCTGACCTTCAGTGGCCTCACAGGCTATCCTTGGAGGAACACGCCACTCAAATAAAGCCCTTCTTGCTTTTGTCCTTTGTTGGCACAGCTTTTTACAGATCTCATCTTATCTTGATGCTTTACTTCCACAACTCCTGTCCTGGACAAAGCATCCACAGCATCATGCATTGAGCGATCTATAAAAGGGCTGCCACAGACCAGAATATGCTAGCTGGCCCGCAAGCCAGGTCCCTGTCTGTTGTGCATGCTGTTAATGGTTCCCTTCTGGGCTATGATACTGCAGTGCAAGTATCATTTGTCACTTGCCCACTTCACATAGCACAGTTATTGAGTATTGACAGGTTGTCCATTTACTTAATTGCTCCACCAGGTCTCATGGCTTCTCCCAAACCAGGAGAGTCACTGCCATCCACCAATTTATCACTCTGATTACCTGCTTCTGGAGACATTTCTGGAGGAGGTCATGCTTTCCAGGCCTTGCACCGTGAGCTCCACAGCAGCTAGCTGTTGCTCAAGGTCTTCCTCTATCTTTCCACCTTGTCTGCTTACCAGACAAGGCCACCCACCTCTTGATATATGCAGTGGAATAAAGTGAAGAACAGCCAAGATTTTACCTCACCATCTCACAGTAATGTAGAGGACTTTGCTGTCTATTACTTCCAAGACTTGCAAGACATCCCCGGGCTCTAAATGGATTGTTTCCAAGACCTCTAGGGCCTACCTAGCTAGCTGCCAAGGTATTCATGGTGAGGTGTGTGTGTGGGGTTACTTATCAGCCATACCCCAGGGTTCTCCCTTGCATTCAGGTGCGTTTTCTACAGTCGCCATGGGACCACCCACAACAATATCTTGCCTACTACCACTTGTTGACCAACATGGGGGGCAAGGAAGATTTTCAAGGCTGAGATTCACAGGTTAAAGAACACACATATGCAAAACAACAGCAGGCAGCATAGAGTAGAGCAGAACACAACAGCCACTTGTGTCTTTATTGTATAATTTTTATACAAGTGGTTGTAGTTACATTTTTGCATACTAGCCTCCTTGGCTCATGTGTTACTGTCCAACACTAAGTCATAGTTAGATAACTATATCATGCTGTTCACTTGTGCTAGACAGGCAGGGTCACATCTTCAGGTGTCCATAGATATCTCCGGGCTTGATTCAGTTTGAGTGGTTTCCCACCACGGTGCACAGGAGAAGGAATCTGCCAATGTCC
Source organism: Hydrochoerus hydrochaeris (assembly GCA_004027455.1). Taxonomy (NCBI): domain Eukaryota; kingdom Metazoa; phylum Chordata; class Mammalia; order Rodentia; family Hydrochaeridae; genus Hydrochoerus; species Hydrochoerus hydrochaeris. The sequence continues at coordinate 22,373 of PVLA01011734.1, forward strand.
TTGCCTCCAGGTTTGGTGTCTCTGACTAAATGAAAAATGTGACTTCCAGGAAGATGGCATAGTGGTAAGCAGCAGAGAAAACAGCCTCTCCAAGAGTCACCATCCAGATGCTGCAATACAGCATCATGAGGGACATAAGAAGAAAGGCAATGGGTCCCTTGGACCCAGAAAGAGTCTGAGGTATGAATTAAAGCCCACAGAGAAAGTAAAAAGAACAACTTCAATGAAGAAGAAGGCAGTAGCTGGCAGTGCCTTCTCCCTGAGATGGGATTCTCTGTGTGAGAAGAGCTGTTTGACCCTGGGTATGCATGGTCATGGTGCCAGTGATGGCTGAAGCAGAGACATCATAATAGAGGGGAGTGAGAGATGTGGAGGACTGCACTGGCTGGTGGTAAATGCAAAGGTCTTAGTCCTCCTGTGGGGAGAGGGCCATTGGCCAGGAACTGTTTTAGAGTCAGAACGGATAATCCCAGAATCCAGAACTGCTGCCAGCTTTCTCTAGAAGCTCCTACCTGGGTGCAGACCTCTGGAAATTGCTTGGACTGTGACAAACCCAATGAGTCTGGTATCAGGGCAGGTCTGCTAAGCTTATCCCCTACTCCACCATAAAGTGACTGCTGGCTTGCTCAGATAGAGTCACACAATCCAGGACTCTGTCTCCACAGGTTGTCTACTAGTGAAACCAGAGAGAATCCTAGAAGTAGACTGTTTCTTTTGCTTTTATTTGTTAGTTTCTTTTCATTTCTATCTTTTTCTTTTCTGTTTCTCCTTCATTGTTTTTCATGAGTTCAGAAGTGGTTGTTAACCTCCTTGTGGGTGTGGATCTTCTCTCTTCTTCCTTTTATCTCTTGCATCTCTCTTTCCATTCAGTCTTCTGCAACAGTTTCCCAAAGTTACTGTGATCCACCTTTGTCCTCCAACCTTACTTCTAATCTCTTTCCCTTCTTTCACTTCTCTATTTTCTCCTTAAGCCATTTGAAATTTTAACCCTGTGGGCAAATTTTACACATTATGGACTTATATATTGTATATAATTATCTGGTTTGTGCTACACTTTGCTATATAATCACAAATCGAGTTCATACAGGTAAAAGATGAAAATTAAATTTCACTCATTTTGTTGTTTTCTTGGCTGTGTTTGATGCTATTGGTAACACTGTAGCCAAAGTTGGCATAATTGTTCTAAACAGCTCTGGGTCTTGATAATCCATGACTGAGATTAACTAAGGGTCACAGAAAATACAGTGACATAGTGCCAAAGAACCAAGGACTAGGACAAACAAGCATCACCTTCTCATCTCCAACAAACTGAAGAAGTATTATCTTCCAACACACTCAAAACCCCAAAACCTTCTACACCTGGAAGATACCTCAGAGGAGTAATCACCATGTAAGGGTCCTAAATATGACCAATAAAGCAACTGACCATAGGTGACTAACAACCATCATCCCAGGAATTAAACTAACAGAGAGAGAGAGAGAGAGAGAGAGAGAGAGAGAGAGAGAGAGAGAGAGAGAGATAATAAAATTACAAGACACTTAAGCAAAATGCAACCTTGGCCATCCAGTTTGCCAAAGGCAGGTTCAGTGGACAGTGAGATGGGGCGATCTAAAAGGCTCCCACCAGCTCTCTCTGAAGTAGAAACAACAAAACAATTGAATACAGCCCTGGAAAATATGAAATCAGAAATAATCTCTCAGATAAATACAGAGATTACCAAAATACATACCATGGTCTGCAACATTAGAACAGACAAAGACAAAAACATAGACAAGCTTAAGCAAATTATAGAAATGCAGCCTAGGAAAGAAATTAAATCCTTAAAGCAGTTTCAATCAGATATCCAGGAGAATAAAAAGCCCGCTGAAATTATTTGGAGCAGATTAGGCCAATGTGACGATAGGATCTCAGATATTGAAGACAGGCTTGTTGTTAGTGACCAGGAAAAAAATCTCTCAAAACTAGCAGGGGACTATGAGAAATTCATCCAGCAGCTGCTACATGAGACAAAGAAGAATAACTTAAAATTGATTCAAGTCAATCAACAAGCAGGAGACACCACAAACAACACTTAAAAAATGTTCACAGACATTATGATAGAAAACTTTACTGATAGAGAAAAAAATTTGATGTGCAGATAAACGAAGCTTATAAAACTCCAATTAGTAAAGATCAAAAATATCTACAGCCAGGCACAACATGGCCAAGATTCCAGATATTCAACACAAGAACAGAAACCTGAAAGCTGTTAGACCATAGAAAAAAATCACCTATAAAGGAAAGCCCATCAGAATTACAGCTGACTTCTCAACACAAACTCTCAAGTCAAGAACTTGGAGTGAAGTAATTCAATTTCTAAAGGAAAACAAAGTTCAACTCAGAATGATGTAACCCGCAAAACTATCTTTCAAATTTGATGGAGAAGTAAGTTATTTCCACGACAAAGAACATCTGAGGAAACAAGACAACAAAAGGAACACTGCAAAATGTTCTGAAGGATATGTTAGAAAGAGATAATAAGAACTAGACCTCCAAATGAAGGAATGCACCAGGGAAGGCAAACAATTAGAGGGAGGGGGAAAAGGAGAGGAACTAACAATAGGAAAATACCATGACAAGGATAAAATCAGTACACACCACTTGGAAACATCAATGTTAATGGTCGCAATTTACCAGTCAAGAGACACAGACTGGCAGAATGGATCAAGAAGCAAGATTCAACAATATGTTGTGTATGAGAAACACATTTAATTCAAAAAGCAATTCATAAACTGAAAGTCAAAGGATAGAAAACAGTACTCCATGCTACAGAAATCCACCAAAAAGCAGGAGTAGCTCTTCTATTTGCAAAGTGAATTTCAAGCCAAGATTGATTAAGGAAGATAAAGAAGGTCACTACATCCTTGTAAAGGGACCAACCCCAGAGGAATAGATGATAATCATAAATATATATGCAACTAATACCAGTGCACACATCTATATAAAACAATTCTAACAGACATGAAAAGTCAAATAAGCCCTAATACGATTGTATTGGGAGAACTCAATACCCCACTGTCACAAAAAAACAGGTCAACTGGACAAAAAGTCAGTAATAAAATATTAGAATTCAATCAAACTTTTGAACGAATGGACTTAGTAGATGTCTATAGAGTGTTCCACCCCACAGCATCAGAATACACATTCTTCCCAGCTGCATATGGGACATTCTCCAAATTAGACCATATACTGGCTCATAGATCATGCCCAAGTAAATATGAAATAATTCAAATTATCACATACATACTATCAGAACACAGTGCAATGAAATTGGAAATCCATGCCCAAGGAAACCAAGAACACTTCATAAACACATGGAAATTAAAGAGCACGCTAATGAACAAGCAATGGGTCATAGGTGAAATTCAAGAAGAGATTAGACAATTTTTACAGTTGAATGATAATGACGACACAACACACCAGAACACACAACAGGGCACAATGAAAGCAGTCACAAGAGGCAAATTTATAGCAGTAATTACCCATGTCAGAAAAACAGAGCAAATGCATATAAACAACTTAATGTTGAACCTCAAACTTCTAGAAACAGAAGAACAGGCTAAAACATAAGCTCATTCATGGAAGGAAATTATAAAGATCTGAGCAGAAATCAACACACAGGAGACTGAAGAATCAACAAAAAGAATCAATGAATCGAAAAATTGGTTCTTTAAAAGATTAAATAACATTGAGAAACCTTTAGCCAACCTTATCTACAAAAGGAAAGAAAAGACAGAAACCACATCATTAGGGATAAAGAGGGCAAAATCACAAGAGAGCTGTCAGAAATCCAGAAAATGGTCTATACTTCTTGGCTACTTGTACAGCCAGAGCATGGCTTAGGGAGGCCTCTTAAGGCAGTCCCTCTTACTGTGCCCTGACTTTGCACAGGAGTAGAATTGTTGAGCCCAGTCACTGAGCTCTTCTTGGAGCCCTCAGAATCAGACTTAGTGTCTGTTCTTTTTAAGGCCACAACATAGTTGGCTTACGTTTCCCCTCGGCTTTTGCTCTTTGGCTCGCTGTTTTGCTTACTTGCCCCTCCTATCTGGGGCTGACCAGGTAATAAACATGTTCTTAGACATAGTCTGTCCCTCTAATGAGTAAGGAGATATGGACATGCTTTACAAGTTCTTCTCATAAATGACCTAAGAAGGCAGCAAGGTTTTTAGCTTTCTCCTGGTAAATAGGTGACAATTTACAATAACAAGAGGACATGGTCTTCGTCCTTCCTAGACCTTTAACAATACATAGTTGAGAGCTGTGGGTTTAGCGCAGTGGCTCAAGTGCTTGCCTGGGAAGCCCAAGGTGCTGAGTTTGACCATGGGTACCAAAAAACAAACAAACAGGCAAAAACAAAACAAAAAACAACTTTGAAATGCCTTCTGCCCCAATCTCCTGTCTGGCTGTCTCAAATTAACAATATGATAGTCAACTCCAAATGTTATAGCAGCTTACACTGTTGCTGGTCTCTTATTAAAAGTAAGTGTTTGATTTAAGATTAACATTGGGTCTTTCCAATCTAGTTTGTAGCTCTGAGTACATTCGCAAAAGACCTCATTCTTTGAGATCTAGTTTGATCTGCTTTAAGTCATTGAGAGAAAGAGACATATGAATGTGGATACTCTCATATGGATTATAATTATACTTTGAGCATAAATAAGAATTATTTCCTAATGTAGAAAAAGTTCAAACATAAAGCAATTCTAACCATTTTTCTTCTTTGTTATGGTATCATTCCACTTGTGAAAGAGTGTCATAATTAAGTTTCTTTTCATTTCATGAGCAGATAGGCAGGCCATGTGCATATGCAGAAAAATATCAAAAAGCCCTTTTATTCTTTCTTGTAGGAGCTCTATTTCACCATGCTAGGTCAGAACATCTTTCAGTGCTATTACACTCCAAAGAAGTAAAGAACTGTGATGCTGAGCCTTCCAGCAAAAGAAACAGAAAGAACTGAGAATCTCCTTTACTTTCCATTGCATTCTTGTACTCTCATAGTGTCCCTCAGCTTAATATAATTCAGGGGCAGGTGGATGCCCTCTGGAGAGAGTGGAAAAGCAAAGCTGACTAACCTATTCACTCTTCCACTGGTGCACAATTTTATCTTCCCAAGAAGCTTGTGAATTTACATATGTTTAACACATATAATCACAAGTTACAATTGGTCTCAAAGAAGATGTTATATGTAGCCCAACAACACAGAATATTATAGGCAGTCAGAAAGGGCTGGACCCTTGAAAGAGCCAGTGCAGAAGCTGAGATACCTTGCAACTGTGAAGGAGACAGACACCTCTCACTCTGGGCCAGATCTCAAGAGAAAAGACAAGGCAAATGCACCCACACCCTAAGGATAAATATCAGGGATTGATATTCTAACTAGGTAACACCTTGAAGATACCAAGATATGGCCACTTTGAGAAAGCCAGAAGGGGCCACTAGTCCAACCTCCTACAGGAAAAGGCCCTATTCCTGCTTACTATATGATTCACTACCCTATTGGATCCTGATTAAATCAATTTTACCTGATCAATTAGCTAAATTGATAACCATAATCTTTTGGTTGACCACACTTCCATCCCACATCATGCCTGTTTCTCATGTGAGCTCCCATTTTTCCTCATCATCGAGTCACCTAAAGTCTTGGTTTTGCTCTGTAAGAGTCCTAGAAAAGTCAGAGTCTTTGGCAACGCACTCAAGACCCCTTCATCCTCTCTCTCAGACAGAAGCTTTCTTTCTCTCAATAAATATATTCTGCTCTTAACCTTCATTGTTCTAAAATTCATTCTTCAATTTTAGAGAACATAACTTCTACCAGACATCTAGTAGGTTGGGAGGTTCTTCCCCCTATATCAAACAAAGTATAACTATGTAATAAATTATTGGTTTTTGTTCTTTGAAAAAGGGAATAAACGAGAAGGTGAGTTGAAAGTAATCAGGACATTTCTTAAGTAGTATAGAGAAATATGTATATATATATATATATATATATATATATATATATCTTATCTCTCTCCCTCTCTCTCTCTATATATACATATATATATATATATGTATATATATACATATATATATATATATATATATATATATATATGCAACAATTGATTTGAGGACTCCTTCCCTGAACCCTAGAGCAAAGACTTCTCCAAGACGCTGGTGTTATCTATCTAACCACCCAGGCAACCTTTCCTAGCAGCAAGGCAAAGCTATGCATTATTTAAAATTTATATCTTTGAAGCTCACAAGTTAAACTTATATTTCTCATATACCAATTGTATTTTAAATGCCAAGAAATTCACTTTTATTAGTCTTCTATGCACACATGAAGGGGCAGGCTTACTAACATTTTTCTTATTCTTAGCAGTGTAAAACGCAAGCGTAAATCATTCCTCTGATATATGCTGTGATCTATGCAAATAGTCACTGCAGGATACCTCAGTCTGATATCTGAAGGGCGGATTGTGTAAGGACAAAGTAGTTCTAATGTCAACTCAAATGTTTAGGGAGAACTTCTAGTTTACTAGCAGAGAGAGGTAAGCAGGATTGAGAAGTTGAAATTGTTTCTGTGTTCAGGAGCCAGTTTCTACTGGGGATCCTTGGGTCATCCCCCAGAGAACAGTCCTAGCCATGCCATCTGAGTTGTCCTCAGTTTCTCTTGGTCCACACAACCAGAGTTTGGTCTCCAGAAAGGAATTTAGCTGTCTGTTAGGTTAACATTTCATTGGCCATTAGCCTCAGTGGAATTCACCAAAAAGTTGCTATCCAAATCTCTCCTCTGCTGTGAGAGTGGCAGCTGCTCACTAGCCAGTTCAGTAATCCCTGTTTGTCCAAATTCTATGAGAGATAGAGAAAAGCCAGAACAAGATAATTCCCTAGCACTTTAGAAGCTTATAGTAAAAGTTTTAAAGTCTACAACTTATTACCCAAGGATTTCCTCTCATACGTAAAAATGATAACTTAACCTCCAAGGGGAAGAGGAAAGGATGGAGAGCCTCCCTTCGGCTAAATAAATTTTGGTCTGGTTAGTGTGGTGCTTTGGAAAAAGCTCCTTCTGTTTTCACCCAGAATTTGGTTCTTTGCACCATGTCTCAGGTTCAGTCTCCTGAGGGAGACTTGTCCAAAAAACTAAAGTGGGACATGGCTTTTTTCTCTGTTCTCCTGCACAAGCAAAATTATGATGTCTCACCTGACCCAGAGATGGATGTGTGTCTCTCATGGAAGATAATTTCCCTGTCATTGGGCTTAGCAAATGCTCATTTTCTAGGGTTGTACATAGTCACTGACTAGAGAACAAGGCTGGAACACTTTGGAGCTCTTCTCGCTCTAATTTTACATGCCTTCACCAAAAAAGGGAAGTGCAAAGAGACGGGAAAATTTTATGAGTAAAGCCAGAGGAAGGAAGTCTTCTCTTCATATGCTCACAGTGAGCTATAGACAATTTCCCTGAGTCATCATTCTCAGCCTGGAAAAGTGCTAATCAGGAATCTCAAGAGCTAAGATTGCCGGGCACTGTGGGACATGACTGTAATTCCAGCATTTGGGGGGCTGAGGCAGGAGGATCACTGCAAGAGAAAGTTGGCCTGGGCTACACAGTGAGTTCAAGGCCAAGCTGTACTGCATAGTGAAGACCTGACTCCAAAAGGCAAAAAATAATAATAATAATAATAATAATAATAAAATAAAAAATAAAAAACTCAAGAGCTAAAATTACCTCTTCACCAGAAAAGGATCAGACCAGGAAGGAAACTGAAACAGAATTACCATTGTAAAGAAAGATCAGGGCCATTTGGTCTCAAGAAACTTGTCCTCCATTCTTTTTGTTTGTTTGTTTGTTTTTCTTTAACTTTTTATTTTAAAGAGAATAAAGCCAAACAGAACAAAGCAGATTAGAGCAAAACAAAACATTGCAATCAACACAGGATTTAAAAAGAAAACAATCAACAGTGGTTGCCATAATGTCTCTTGTTTTCTTTGAAATAGTTACCCATTTTCTTCACTCACAATGAATTCAAACAAGGCAAAATAGTATATAACTGACCAAAACAGAAGAATGAAAGCATGACAGGCCTTCAAACCAGACAATGGGAAATCTGCAATAATGTCTCTTGTTTTCTTCAAAATAACTGTCCATGCCTTCATGTGTATTGAAATTAAATAATAAAAAACAGGCTAAAATGAAACAAAACATAGAATAAAAGCATTACTGGACTTCACAACAAGATGATAGGGAGTAAACAAAGGCTGCCATAATGTCTCGTTGTCTCCAAAGTTGCTGTTCATACCATCACACAATATAAAATCAATTCTTATAAACTCTTTTAGAGAAGTTCTCAGCATGCCTAAGCCTGTATATGTACATCTGTCCTTTCTTTATTGCAGCCAAAAAGAAAAGAAAGGAAAAGAAAAAAGAAAAGAAAAGACAAGAAAAACAAGAAATAAAAGAGGCAAATAAATAACAATAACAAAACCATGACAATGTAGGCTTTCAAAACAAGGTGGTGTGAATATAACTGAGGTTGTTCTTTTGCATAGCTATCTTCAAAAGAGTTACTCAGATTACCAGGTAGAAACATGCAAAATTGATCTAATCCTACAAATGTTAACTGTTTTGTTCCAAGATATAATAAAATTAGTAGCACAATCATTTTAGTTATCTTAATCGTGCATATACAATTTATATATCTTTTCTTTTCCCTTCCTTCTTTTCTCCTTTTCCCTCAGTTATTTTTTGCACTTTGAGCAGTTTCTTATCCTTTCACAATATTTGTTGATTTTGTATCTTATTTACTCTTTCAGTTTCTTACAGTAGGGAGAAAATATGGTGTTTGCACATGTGAGTTTGATTTATTTCACTTATGAGTGTGGTCACAAGTCACATCCATTTACCTGTAAAAGCCTCAGTGTGATCCTTCTTTATAGCTGAGTAATAGTCCATTGTATCAAATACCACATCTTTTTAATCCATTCCTCAGCTGATGGGCATTTAGGTTGTTTCCAGAATTTGGATGTTACAAATTGTGCTGCTAAAAATGTAGGTGCATATTTCATATCACTGTGATATGATGTTTTTGATTCTTCTGGCAATAGGCCCAGAAGTAGAATAGCTGGGTCCAATGGGATTTCCAATCCCAGCTTTTTGAGGAGCCTCCACACTGATTTCCACTGTGGTTGCACCAGTCTATACTCCCACCCACAATGCAGAAGGGTTCCTTTTCCCCCATGGCCTCTCCAGCATTTGTTAATGGTGGTTTGCTTGACCATGGCCATTCTTTCTGGAGTGAGATGAAATCTCAGTGTGGTTTCAATTCACACTTCTCTAATGTCTAATGATGCTGAACATTTTTTCATGTATTTGTTTGCTATTTGTATTTCTTCAGTTGAGAAGTGTGATTTCATCTCAGATGACTTTCTTTGGATTGGGTCTTTCAATTTCAGGAGTCTGATTTTTTAAAAATTTTTATGTTTTCTAGAATGAAGTCCTTTGTCTGAGGGACAGTTGCCTAAGATTCTTTCCCAATTTGTGGGTTTTCTTTTCATTGTGTTGCAGATTTCTTTTGATGTGCAAAGAGATGAGATCTTACATGAGATCCTAGATATTGATTCTGGGAAGTATTTCTTGTGCAGTTTGATTTTTGTTCATGAATTCTCTGCCTACCCCTATGTCTCCATGATGGTTACCTACAGTGTCTTCCAGCAGATTTAGTCTTCCAGAAGATTCTGTTTCAAAATTTAGATCTTTGATCCCTTTTGACTTTAGTTTAGTGTGTGGTGATAGGCATGGGTTTCATTTGAGTTTTTGGTACATGGAAAGCCAGATTTTACAGCCCCGCTAATTAAAGAGGCTATGTTCCAGTTCTTCCAGTGAACATGTTTGGCCACTTTGTCAAAGATAAGGTGGCTGAGTGTGTTTGTAGCTGTAGTTGTATCTTCTTATCTATTCCATTGATCTTCAAGTCTGTTCTCATTCCAGTACCAAGCTGATTTAACCACAGTAGCTCTGTAGTGTAACTTCAAGTCAGGGATTGTGATATCTCTTGCCTTGCCTTGATTACCCAGAATCATCTTTGTTATTCTAGGTCTCTTGGTTCCAGAAGAATTTTAGGAATCATTTCTCCAGATCTGTGAGGTTGTTTTATCCTCTGTAATCTCCCTAATCAACATAGTTGCAAAAATTCTCAATAAAATATTGGCAAAGAGGATGCAGCAAATCATCAAGATGATTATATACCATGATTCATCCCAGGCATGCAGGGGTGGTTCAACATATGTAAATCAATAAAGGTAATCCACCATATCAATAGAGCCAAAGATTAGAATCACATGATCATTTCTATAGATGCAGAAAAAGCTTTTGATAAGATCCAATGCCCATGCATGATAAGAACCTTACAGAGAATTGGAATAGAAGGTCTTTACTTCAATATGATAAAGGCCATCTATAACAAACCAACAGCTAGCATCTTATTAAATGGCCCAAAACTGAAAGCCTTTACCTTAAAATCATGCATAAGACAAGGGTGTTCCTTATCACTGCTCCTATTCCACTTAGTACTGGAAATACTGGCCAGAGCAATTAGATGAGAGGGAAATAAAAAGAGTAAAGATAGGAAAAGAGGAAGTTAAACTATCATTATTTGCAGATGACATGATACTCTACATAGAAGATCCCCAAAACTCCATTGAAAGACTCCTAGATATAATAAATAAATTCATCAATGAAGCTGGATACAAAATCAATAATCAAAAATCGATAGCATTCCTATACACTAACAACAAAATCATGGAGAGAAAAATAAGAGAAGCCATACTGTTCACACTAGCATCCAACAAAAATGAAATATTTAGGAATTAATCTAACAAAAGAAGTAAAAGAACTGTACAGGAAAAATTATAAAACCCTGAAAAAAGAAATCAAAGAGGACTCAGTAAATGGAAAGACATCCCTTGTTCATGGATAGGAAGAATAAATATTGTGAAAATGGCCATTCTCCCAAAATTGTTATACTGATTCAATGCAATCCCAATGAAAATACCACTAACATACCTCATAGATCTAGAGAAATCATTCCTAAAATTCATCTGGAACCAGAAGAGACCTAGAACAGCAAAGGCAATTCTAAGCAGCAAAGCCAAGACAGGAGGCATCACAATCCCTGACTTGAAGTTATACTACAAAACTACAGTAATAAAATCAACATGGTATTGGAATAAAAACAGACATGAAGATCAATGGAGTAGACTATAAGATACAACTACAAGCATACTCAGCCACTTTATCTTTGATAAAGGGATCAAACATGTTCACTGGAAGAATGATAGCCTCTTTAATAAATGGTGCTGGAACACCTGGCTATCCATATGCCAAAAACTAAAACTAGACCCATGTCTGTCACCATGTACTAAGCTAAAATCTAAATGGATCAAAGATATAAATATTAAAACAGAAACATTAAATCTGTTGGAAGACAGAGTAGGTAAAAATCTTCAAGACATACGAGTAGGTAGAGAATTCATGAACAAGAACCAAACTGTATGGGAAATACTTCCCAGAATCAATAACTGGGATCATGTCTTATTAAAGAGTTTCTTCATGTCAAAAGAAATCTCCAGCATAGTGAAAAGAAAATCCACAAACTGGGAAAAAAATCTTAGCGAACTGTCCCTCAGACAAAGGACTTCTATCTTACACTTATAAAGAATTAAAAAAAAATCAGACCCCTGAAATTCAAAGACCCAATCCAAAAATGGGCATCCAAAATGAACACACCGTTCTTGGATGAAGAAATATGAATGACAAATAAATACATGAAAAAATGTTCATCATCATTGGTCGTTAGAGAAACGCAAATTAAAACCACACTGAGATTCCATCTCACTCCAGAAAGAATGGCCAGGATCAACAAAACTACCAACAACAAATGCTGGAGAGACTGTGGGGAAAAAGGAACTCTTCTGCACTGTTGGTGGGAGTATAGACTGGTGCAACTACTGTGGAGGTCAGTCTGGAGATTCCTCAAAAAGCTGGGATTGGAAGTCCCTTTTGACCCAGCTATTCCACTTCTAGGCATATTCACAGAACTGAAAACATCATACCACAGTGATATATGTGCACCCATGATTATAGCAGCACAATTTGTAATAGCCAGATCTTGGAAACAATGTGCTAATCAACTGAGGAATGCATAAAAATTTGTGGTACTTTTGTACAATGGAGAACTACTCAGCTATAAAGAATGACCACATTGTGGTATTTATAAATAAATGGATACAACTTGAGATCATACTCATAGGCGAAATAAATCAATCTCACAGGTATAAATACCATATAGTCTCCCTAGTGTAAGAAATGGTAAGAGTACATAAGATACCAAATACTCAATAAATACAGAGAAAGGGTAAGAATCTGCTTAAAAGGGAAAAATACTATCTCAGGGAAAATGAGGGAAAAGAAAAAGGAAGGGAAAAGAAAACTAGGTTCCTCAGATTATTAATTTTGTTCTCAGTGAAATGCAGAGAGAAATTAATGTGTTTGAGATGAGCCGAAGAAAGAGCTCAGACACAGAGGAGCAACACTGACTCCATCAAGAACTTTAGAGACCATAAATTTCACCAGCACTTAAGAAACCCTTTCAGCAGATGGCAGCACCAGGAAGAGCCTTTCTCGCTGGTTTATGTCATGGCTTGTATCACTGTGGGAGGGCTCTTCCAACTCTGTAGATAGTAATAAGTTGCAGTATCTTCAGACTCCAAGCTGCTAATCGTAAGAGTGCAATCTGTCCCAGATCCACTGCCACTGATTCTCCATGCCATCCCGGATTTCAAACTGTCTGCCTCATAGATCAGCAGTTTAGGAGCTTTTCCTGGTTTCTGTTGATACCCATGTAAGCTGTAGCTAATATCCTCACTGGCCCTGCAAGGGATGGTGACTGTTTTTCCCAAAGCTGCAGAAAAGAAGCCTGGAGACTGGGTCACCTGGATGGCACATGTAGCACCTGATACTTAAAACGAAAAAAAACAATGGCTGCCGTAATGTCTTGTTTTCTTCAAAGTAGCTGTTCATACCATCACTCATAAGAAGATCAAACAAAATAGGATAAAACCATTCCAACCAATGCATGAAAACATTATAAGACTTCAAAGCAATATAACGGAGAACCATGATTACCATAAAACCCTATGTACTCTTACCATTTCTTACACTAGGGAGACTATATGGTATTTATACATGTGAGTTTGATTTATTTCACTTATGAATATGGTCTCAAGTTGCATCCATTTGCCACTGCTGATTTAATATCATCTTGCTCTGAAGTCCTAACATGCTTTTGTTCTTCTATTACCATTGATCCTATCATGTTGTGTCTTATTGGTTTTAATATGAGTAATAATATAAACAAATTTTTATGGAAAAGGAGATATTATAGTAGCCATTGTTCATTTTCTGTCATTTGGTTCAGAATGCCTTGTAATACTTGCATTCTCTTGAATGGTTTTATTCTATTTTGTTATGTTTGATATTATTGTGTGTGAAGCTAAGCTCAACTATTTCAAAGAAAGTGACATTATGGTAGCTACTGTTGATATCCAATTGTCTTTTTGTGAAGTGCTGTGTTGCTTGCGTTGTTCTATTCTGATCTGTTTTATTCTGTCCTCTTTTGTTTTATTATCTGTAAAATAAAATTAAAATCTAAAAAAATTTTAAAAAATTAAAAAAAAGAAACAAAGAAACAAAAAATTATCCACACAATTAGTCATGTTATAAGGGTTCCTTGAATAGCAAGCACTGATCACACTGGGTTGAACAAATCCCATTGCAGCAGTTCATTACCTGACAGCCAGAGCAGCAGGAGCCCCAGGAGCTGGGCAGGAAACGTCCATGTTGTGTCCTTCTGGGACTGTACCTCACAGGGTGTGAGCAGCCTTTTAAATACTTGGGATGGCTGGGAGCAGTGCTCTGAGTGAATGCAAATCAGCAGTGCTACATAGAGATGAGCATAGCCACAGGGTTGCAGATCTGTAGTTGTCCTAGATCGGACCAGAGCAGCATAGAGTCACCTACAGCAGATGAATTTCATTCTCTGTCAAATCAGTTACAAAAGGCACTTTGGGAACAATTTGTAAAACTAGAATTGGATCCATATCTGGATGCATAATCTTATTAGCAGTTACATTAGTGTTATATAAATGAATGTCCTCATTGTTACAGAGGATACGATATAATTTATACAATGTAGATATCAGAACTTCCATTCCTCTCTGCTTTTTCCTGCATATCATGTGTGTTTCTGTGTAGCTGTGTTGGAAATGGGGATATCTTGTGTTGTAGATACCACAAGTGTGTAAGAGCTTTTTTTGTGTGTGTTTCAAAATAGAACACCTATAAGGATTATATTAAATATACACAAAATCAGAGAGATCATTGTGTAATCACTGTAAGCTATTGGCACTTTTAGATTAATTCCAATGACTTTATTGCAGATGCACAGGGATAAAAACATGTTTCCCTACTGACACTGTCACGTGCAGATCCACTATTATCCAAAGTGACAGTTCTGTTTCTTATCCCAGGACTAAGTGGATGTGCCTTATTCATGTTCTGTACACTGCTTCTGCCATTTGTTATATTTTCCATGGCTTATTATCATACAAAGCTTACTGATGCTGCCACATCTTATAAATTAATCAAAAATCTGTTTTTCTTCTTCAATACCACTACTGTAAATAGATTAATCATGAATTGTTGGAACAGTGCAAGTCTCCTAAAGTCAGTGGTCTCCCTTTTTAGAAGAAACACAAGAATATATGCACTGGCTGTTGCCCTGGTCCATGGTCACTTGCATCACCTTCCTGCTTCCAAGTCACTCGTCTCCAGCCTGACCATATGGAGAGCAGATGAGGACAGGAACCCTGTGAAGACTCTGCCCAGCAAAGCCACTGTCTTCCATGAGGATGGGCACTGCTGTGTGCACTGCCTTGCTGTGCACCTTCAGGGCTTTATTCATCCTTTGCCATTCAGCAGTGGGTGGGGACATCACCCCAATCCAGGCAAAAATTTCATTATCTCTTATTCTAGAAAGAATATCTGCATTTTCTGACAAGACACAGCTGATGTGATCAGAAAAATATATCTCATAGATACTAATAAAATGAAGCCAGTGAGTTGAATCCTTGATGCATACCATTTTACTTCTGTCTACAGCTTCATAGGCAGTTCCAGAAGAAAGGTAGTGACACCAGCAGTACCTTCATTACCTGCCCTTGTAGTCCAGGAACTTGAGGAGATTGTTAATGCAGAGCTGCATGTGATCAGAACATGAACGCAACACTTTCACAAAACCTCCTGAAGCCTCTCCTCAGCCATGAACATGGGGAAACTTATCTGCTTCTGACCTGCCAGGATTCATTTGAGAATTTCATACTGAGAGTAGATATTTGTTATTTGTGTGCAGAGAACAGACACTGTAGGGAAGATAGCATAGTATGGATAAGAAGGAAGGAAAGAAGAGAAAAGGAAGAAAAGGATTATTTAAAAAGGCTACATTGAAAAAGATCTTTGTAAATAGGGAAGGATGGATTTAAGGGAAGAGAGAGGATTGGAGAAAAAAGGAATCACAATAGGTCATGCATGAGTAAAAATTCCCTATTATGAAAAGGACCATTACGTATATCTCAAATGCACCGATAAACTTATCTTAAAATTTTTTCACTACTAGAAATTGAACCTTAATTCCTTTGGAAACTTAGGTTTTGAGAGTGGAACTTCCTAAATCAGTATGTGAACCAGGACAAACTTAGAGTTGTGATGCTCCTGCCTCAGATTCCCAGAGTCCTGGGGTTATGTGCATGCAGCTCGATGCTGGGCTTCTATTGTTTTAATAACAAATGATCTAAACTATAAGTTACTAAAGGGAAATATCACACTGTTTCAATCAAATTTCAGTAAAACAAATAAATTTGAACATATTTAAAATCTACAAATTTATGCCATTTTTATGAAGGGATTAAAATTCTTTTTGGCATTTTGAGAACCCAGTCATGCTTCTTAAGCATGATTATTCCACATACTCTAGTTCTGCCATAAAATAAGGACTAAAATTACAACATATATTGTGAAATGGGATGGAAAAGTACTATAATTTTTCTCAAAACATCAAGAAGTGGAAAATGAGGAAGAGACAAAAAGACAGAGATACTTTGCAAAGAAAACAAAAATCCATACATATACAATTTAGAGAAACAAAAGTTGTTGTTTTGGGGACTTTTGTATGAAGATAATCATCTGCAAATTATGGAACAAATTTCTGGCGCATCAGAAAGAACTGATAATTTATTCTCACAGGAAAGATGGAGTCACTGATTGATCACCTGGATTTTCTTATGAGCAAGCAGGGAAAATCCTAGATCTTGGCATCTACATTTTCCAACTGGATTCAGAGAAGTTTCTGGAAAACCAGGATCCAGCATCTCCTTTGTTCCCTTGTCAGTAACATGTGGGCTACACATTACATCGAGATGCTCAGGTCAACTGCTTCCTGACATTAATTCCCCATATACTTATCTCAA
>PVLA01011734.1:39075-50516 GCA_004027455.1 Hydrochoerus hydrochaeris
CTGAAGTATGACATCGAAGGCTAAAGGAAGCACGACACGTCTTCTCTCTCTGAACACAGACTTGCTCTCGGCCCAGGCTATTGTTTTCCAGGATCAGCACACACGAGCTGGAATAAAACTGTGAAGCTCGGTTTCCCCCCAAGTTGCTGCACAGCTCTTCAAAGGCCCACAGCCTTCGCGGCAAGATCGGTACCCGGCCGCAGCCCCCTGCACCGAGCTCTCAAAGGCTGCTCTGCACAGGCGGCCTTAGAGGCGGCCCTTTGATAACCTCAGCCCGTCATCATTCTCTGGGATTTTCTCTTGTAGGGACCTCGAATGGCTTTGAGTAAATTTCATTCCTACTCAGTTGGGAGAGCAGCTGGGAGCTTCTGTCACATATAAACCGCTGACCTATCACAGTCTCTGGGGCAGAAACAGTGAGGCCCTGAGGAGCTGATGAAGTTTTTGTTGCAGTCTGTAGCTCTGTGTGTGCATAGTGCTGATGCTGCTGACAGTAATAGGTGCAACACCTTCAGCCTCCACGTTGCTATTGTGAGAGAGAAAGAAGTCCCGGACCAACTTCCCCTGTAGCAAGCTGGGCCTCCCGAGGCCAGGTGTGATGTTGACACACTGGGATGTCATCTTCACCTGGGAGAGCTGGACCTATGAACTCAGCCAGGGCACCCAAGAGGGAGAGGACGAGGAAGGCCTCAGGTGGGGAGGATCCCATCCTTAGGGCTTAAACCCGGGCTTGGGCAGGAAGACGCCCGTGCCGGGCACAGAGATGACTGTGGTCCTGGAAGAGTTCTCTGAGTGCGGCTGTGAGTGTCTGAGAGTTTCTAAGAACGGACTGTGGGTGAGGAAAACAACTAGAGACTGGTCTGAACAGGAAAACTGATCAAATGCATAAATTCACGAATGATGATCAGAACCATATACTTCATCGTTATTGAAAGATGTTACTGAGTAATTTTAATGGAGAATATTTAAATAAAACTCTGTTATTTTGGAATGGAATCCAAGAGAGTATAATATTGTTTCTTTCACAGACAGAAAAATGATATGTATCTCTGTGGTAAAAGAGATTGAAAAGACAGAGAAAAAAGAGAAAAACTATTGATTTTACCCTCTGAGACTAAACTGCTACTTTTACTTAATCTTGCAGAAATTATACCCACTGTCCCACCAACCAGCCATAAATTCTAAATACCTTTGTTCAATAGAAAGAACTTCTCATGCTTAAAGATCTATCTGTTTCTAAATCTAGAATAGGGAAAAAAGAAGATGAACGTGGAGGAAGCATTGAAAGAGTGATTTAAAGAATGACAGGAGTGCAGCAGAAAAACTGTTGATATGAATTTGAAGGAGACACTGACTGCCCATAACTGGAGTGTGTATTAAGACAATTAACGATTATACCTGGTGACCCACTGAAGAAAATGTGTCTCTATGAACTCAAACACATGTTTTAACCAGGAATGTACTCTGCATAAAGTATTTCACTGCTCCTTCATAAACCCTTGCTAACTAAAGAAGGGAAAAGGAATTGTGAGGCACTGAATTCTCGCAGGCACAAACTCCATCTGGGATTCAAAGTGAACATCACCCAAAGGTGGGACCAAAAAGAAAGCAGTGGACCATAAATTTACATGCTGAAGATATTTAACCTCTTACCACCAGGGGACGCTGTGGTACCTTAGACCTGTTAGAGACAGGGGACTTGGGAGGATTGAGACGGTATTTGAGAAACAAATTCAACGCAACACAGTGAAAAAGTTTTGATACCTAAGTGTGAGGTGATTTTTTTTTGAAGTAGATTTTTTATTAAGTTAATATCTCCGAGACTGTGAGAGATACATGGTGCCCTCTCTTATTGATTCAATCACATGTATACATTCCATGTATTGACACCATATAAAATGATATGTGGATTAAGAGTTTCAGTTGCATGTTTGCATGCGCATAGAGTCTTTTCTCTGTATTTTATGTATTCACATGGCTACTGCTATCTTTAAAGAGTACAACTGATGTAAAAGGATTTTATATTTGCAAATTTTCCTGAATGTTAACAAAGTAAGTGTTGCATTGATTTCTGGGCATTAAAAAACATGCTACAAGATTACTTCCCATTATGTAGCTTCACAACTGAATGTCGATAGGAGTTTTAATTTCACAATCTGAATATATACATACGTGCAGATTACATGAAGTGGGTTTATTAAGTACAGTTACACAAAACGTACAAGAGAAGCCTAGGATGCATTGTGAGCCAGAAGTTTCGGCTCAGCCAAACCAGGGAAAAGTAGAGTCTCATCCATATATGTTCCACTTTCACAATAGCTAAAAAACATTTTGAAAGCAGCCATCTTGGGTTTTCTATGACAGGCAGTGTGACCCTGAGCTAAAGTGTTTAAGCACATCATATCTCAGTGAGGACTGAAGCAGCAATCATGCTTTTTTTAAAAAAAATTTTTAACCTGGGATCAAAGTCAGGACTTCACACTTGCCAGGCAGATGCTTATGCCACAAAGCTAAACCCCCAGCCCTAGCAATCATGCCCTTTGACCCAGCTTTCCCAACCTTACATCTCATGATAGTGCACTCGCAGTACATCCTGCACTTATCCTGAACGCTAACCTGGTAGAAAAGGGGAAGAGCAAAGTCAGCTAAAGCTACCTAGAGAACTGTCCTGTACTAAGCATCATGGATGGTGCACACAGCAGAGCAGAATCATTCACTTCATGGACTAAATAAATGAGTAAATATACAAAGAATAAAGGACCAGAGTATCACAACTCTTTGCAGCATGCAGCCCCAATAATGGACTAATATCCCATTAGGCCCCACAACTAAAAGTCTCCTAAATGTCCCACCCTGGGTCCAAGTCTTTAACACACAGACCTTTGGGAGACACTCAGGATCTACGGAAATCAGTCCTGTAACTAAGCCGTGCTGCCTCATGCCTCTCCAGCTAATTCAGCTGGAGTGAGGATTCTGTATGGATTTCACAGTTGAAGATCACTTTGTCAGATAGCTACACATTGAGACTTCTAAGCTTCCCCTGTGTCCTACACAAGTTTCACCGTCATTCATTCCTGTTAATTCCTTTAGTGCAAGTGCTATGGAGAAAGGAGTTAATTGTGAATAACAAAATACAAAACCTGCTCTCATGGGTTCCAGATTGAAATTGTGATCCTGTAGGAGACTGAGATTGGGGCAGAGCAGTAAGGCAGAATATCATGAGCCTCATCGTGGTTGATAGAGCAGAGACTGTAAGAGCATCTGAACCTCTGCCCAACACCTATGTGGGTAACACTGAACTGCAACCTGGTGGGAAGGAATCATGAGACCAGTGCTGCTGCTGCTGGCTCCAATGTCTCTAGGTCTTTTGCTGGACTTACAGCTAAAAGGGGATTCCCTTAGAGATCCAGTCAAAGATTTTGATCACTAAAAAAATAGTAAGTACAATTTTACAATATATTAAGGACATAATTTTGTACTACTTCGTTTATTTCTAACAAAACAGATCAATTTTCCTGGTTTCTAATAGATTTAGCATTCTTTTATAACATAAACACGTTTGAACAGTAGTCTATTACATAGACAACCTCTGTCCCTTTTGAGTTCTGTTGATTCCATGTACTTTTAACTTGAAAGATGTGTTTCTAAACTACAAACCGTTTTGTTGCTGTCGTAGTCTAAAGCCAATCTAACTTTGATTACATAGATGTTGATAGTGTTTTGGGGAGGCTGCATCCTGCTAAATTAGAACAGGAGAGGGGAGATTCCTTAATTCAAGCACAAAATAACTAAAACAAAAAACAACAAAAAAAGAGAAAGAAAACAGAAAGAAATCAATAAAGAGAAAGATGAAGACTAAATGTCTGTCACTGTGATGGGAACAGGGTGGGATGACTTGTCTACTCCTGAATGTGACTGATGACAGCATCCTGGATTTAGGCCTGAGTAGGTGGACAGACACATTTCATCTACACTGAAGCCAGCTCAGTGATTAGAGTAGGCTCACACCTTCACCCATGTTCCATGCTCACCTCATCACCTGAACCTCCTCATGGCATTTATAAGTTGGGTTATAGCGAATTTATATATTGGGGAAAACTACTCCTTGTATCTGAAAAAAGCCATATTATTTTACAGTTTTATAAGACTAGTGATTTCCCTGTGTCACAATAATTACAGGCAGAAATTTTGTATTATTTAAGGTGACATGAAACTTGAAATTTAGAAGTTAAAATTTCTGGTGATCAAACTACAGTAGAGCGGTCACAGCGCACTTCCACAAATATCATCTAAGATTGATCAGGAGACTAGGATTGAAAGGAACAGATCAAAAATCCCTCAGAAAAACACTTAAGCTACACTAGGAAACATTTTACAAACCTCAGTTCCTTCTGAGTGAAAAGAGAGCAGCGTTTCCTTGAGCTAATTTGCATGTTCACTCCTTGCACAAAGGTCTAGGCTGCTCAAATCATCTTAAAAGGCAGCTTCTCAGGGCCTTTTTGGATCAGCATTTAGGTCCAAGTCTCAGAGATGGGGTCACGAACTCACCTCCTCTTTTGTCTACTGCTCTGGGCTCCAGGTAGTTGAGGGATGGAAAGGTTCAGGCGAGCTTATTATGGCCATTTTTATTTTCCTTGTCTCCACATTGCTGAAGATCAGGAAAATAGCATTTCTCGTAGATTTCAAAACTAACTTCCCTTTTGTTTTCTGATCCTCAGTGGTGTAACTAATGCAATTGTTGTAGTGCATAATGTTTGAGTGAGTCTGTTACAATCCACTGTGTGTGTTTTTCATTCCAGGCTCCCGTGGAGACATTGTGCTGACCCAGTCCCCAGCCTCCCTGTCTGTATCTCCAGGACAGAAGGCCACAATCTCCTGCAGGGCCAGCCAGAGTGTTGAGGAATATCTCGGTGTGTTTGGTAGTATAAATTATATGTACTGGTTCCAACATAAGCCAGGACAGCCTCCAAGAGGCCTGATCTATGGAGCATCCAATCAAGCCCAAGGAGTTCCGGACCGGTTCCGTGGCAGTGGGTCTGGGACTGACTTCACCCTCACCATTGACCCTGTGGAGGCTGAGGATGCTGCGAACTATTACTGTCAGCAGAATAAAGAGCCTCCTCCCACAGTGCTCCAGCGCTGAACAAAAACCTCCCCAGGCAGCTGCTCACTGAGGCTCAGTCTCACAGATGTTCCTCTTTTGCTATGATCTTTATAATTTTTAGAAAAACTACCCTAACTATGAAAGGGAAAACATGTAAAGTAATGTGAGCATGTTTCTCCTACAGAATGATTTATAAGTTATTTTATTCCTTATTAAATCCAAACCTCAGTTACTATTCCTCAATGCCTTTTCTAGATTCAATAATAATTTCTTCACTGCTGAAAAATTTTAAACTTACAGAAAATTTTTTTTCTGTCTATTCAAGTAAAAAGAAATTTGCCTAGCAAAGATTATGTTGTCTTTGGCATACAAAGTCACAGTCTCACACTGATGCTATATTTTTTTCACCGTTTATATTTGAGGTAACCAAAATGCTCTATTTTTCTATTCAACACCAAGAATTGTGCCACAGTTGTTTGTTTATTTGATGGAAGTTTCTCTCTCTTTGTGCTACTTTCACATGTCCTTTGTCCTAAATTTATTTGTCCTTTTCCAGCTACCCAATGTTTCTGTCTTTTCTGTACTGTACCTTCTGTAGGTGAGGCCAAAGTCTTCTTTAGTTTTCATTTTCAACATTTGCTCACATTACTTGGAGAATGGGATCCTGAAACCTCAGAGTGCACAGCTGCAGTCTTGGAAAGTTCACTTCTTACCTTCTCCACCCAGGGCTGGGCCTCCATCCCGTTTCTGCTTCCTTGCACAGGGAGCTGGAAAACTCAGTAAAACAGCCCTTCACTATTCTGACACAGCTCAGGTGCATGTTTTTGCATTTTGCAAGTTTACCATTGTGTTTCACTATTCATGAAAGTTGCATTGTCAGTTTTCTCTTGCCCTTTAAAATTATCACAAACACTGTGACTTAAAACTATATACAGTTATAATTGAATAGTTTTTATAAATCAAACCTCAGGCAATTGAGAGTCAACAAGGTACTAGCCATGCTCCAGCTGTTATTCACCTGCTGCTCTGTGTTTCAAAGAAGGGAAATGAACCAAGTCAGAGAAATCAAATGAGAAGTTTCTTCAGTGTGTTTACCTTTCTTTAGGAGCCTGAGTTTGCAATGTAACCAAGAAATAAATTTCACAGCATTATTTAATCTCTAGCTCTCACATTGCAGAGGTGAGCTTTTCTGCTTTATCTCTTGTTTTCTCAGTACACTGAGTAACAGACTGATTCTCTATATATTGTCTCTATATATGACTCAGGTTTTCAGGACAGATGTTAGGTGCCGGCCTCAATTCTGTGTCCCAGAAGAGGCAGACAGAGCCATTTCCAGAGGATCTCAGAGCCTCTTGAGAGAGAAGAATCACCTACTTTGGTTCTAGCAAAGACTAGAGGACTTTCTGATGCTTCCCAGTGATCAGCTGCTGAGGGAGTTCCTGGGATGCCCTGGGCTTTGTGGGAATTGCTATAGATTTATTTCCTCCCTAACTGTCATCTTTCTGTGTGATACCATAAAATCGCCTACTGTTTGCTAGCATGTAAAATTTATACATACTGATTTGGTTCATCAGAAACATCTCCAGAGAGAGCTCAGTGAAGCTCCACAGATATCTTGCTATCTGTACCCAGCTGGACCAGCGGAAAATAAAGTCACTGTTGAGTAACATTGCACTGGGTTCTCATTGCCTCTTCCTTTTGAGCTCTCATTATATTCACTTTAGGCAACATAAGACTCGTAAAATATGTCTCCATCAAGGAGGAAGCCTAGGAAATACACAGGGTGTGTGTGAGTACCAGGACCAGGAACCTTCTCAATGATCCTTATAGTTACATTTTTATCTGGCATCATTTGTTGTATTGTCTCTTGGTCCATTTTCTGTTCTTTGTTTTTTTCTGTTGTTGTTTTTTGTTCTTGTCTTTTTGAGTCAGGGTCTCCTAATGCAGTTCAGGCTGTACTGAGCTCACTTTGTAGCCCAGGCTGCTCTTGAACTTGCAATCATCCTCCTGCCTCAGCCTCCTGTGTGCTGGGATTGTAGGCATGTGCCACCACCCCAAGCTATATTTTCTATTCTTAAAATTAAAATCAAGTGTAATTTTTTTAATTAAAGGAATTTATTTGTTACAGTTCTAGAGCTGATAAGCTCAACGCATAATGTCAGCCTTTGCTTGGCACCTGGTGAGGACTTTGTTGCTTCATGGTGTCATGGGGGTGGGTGTGACATGGAGGGACACAGAGAGCTTGTTCTCTCTTCCTCGTCTAATGTCACACTAGGAATCATCCTTGTTACCTCATCTGATGCTAATTAGTTCCCTAGTTGTCATCATCATTTGTAATTAACTCAAGGATTTAGGCATTATGCTTCCAACATATAAATTTTGAGAGGACACATCCAAATCATTGCATTTTTCTAACTGTCTGTCAACCTTTCCTTGATTTCTTTCTGTAACCTTCTCTCCTCTATCCAATGGCTAAATAGCCTTGTGTCTCACTGACTTTCAGGTCTTCTTAGTTCTGGCTGATCGGTGTGATTCACATTGACGGTTTTCCCTGCTCAGGCTTCGCGGGTGGCAGTGAATGTGCTCCTCTCCTTCCTCCTTATACGCAGCACCTGCACAGACCCTTAGATGGACAATGGCTGCTCCTCTATTCTCATAGCCTCCTCTAAGCTTCTTTTTCCTGGATCTTATCCTTTTCATGAAAGCACAGTCATTGGTTTGTTGTTTATTTGTTACAGTTTCATAATATCTGTTATTCACTCAACATACTATGCCTCTGAAGAAAAGCAGTGACAATGCAGGCAATGCTGACATTTTTGGTGACAGGAAAAATAAGTGTGGTTCTCATTGCTGCACCAGCATTCAGAGAACTCTACAGTGATGAAGAGATCAGTGATTCTGAGCCTTGTGTATTCCTTACATACCTCACTTAGTTGTGAGGCTCATTCATACAGGTACTCTGTCAATCTGCAGATAAGGAAATCACTTCTGATCTACTGTTTGTTATTGCTGAGTTAATTTCATTTGTCTTAGATTTTTGAGTTATACAACCACATATCTGTCTTGTAGAAATGCTCTATCTTTGTCTTATAGCCACATTATACTCCATATTATACTTTTCTATGCTGTTGAGCATTTTTACAATAAACTTCAACCACAATAATAAATCTATGACAATACAGGGATTATTTCAAATCTAAATTGAGAAAATTGGTCTTGAAAAGAATCAAATACTGCATGCATTTCTAGTGGCAGCAAAGATCAAATAAGTGCAGTATTTCTTAACTTTCAGTTGGCAAATTCTAAAATACTAAGGCAGAATATAAAAGGAGCTAAAATTAAAAATTATTAAAATTGCTCATAATAGGCATACAAAGAAGTAAAGACCAAAGGTGAAGAAAACTTATTAGTAGCAAGTTTTCTGAAGTTTCTTCTTCATTGTGACATGTTTGTGAGTCATTTCTGACCTGAGGAAAGCCCACATTGAGCACCAGTGCAATGAGTGTTGATAATAAAACAATTCAAGAGGATTTCTTTGATTTCCTGCCAGAACACTAGTGAAGATGGACAATGTGAGCTAGGTAGGAGGCAGTAGGTCCTGACTGATTTGTTGTTTCTTCCTTATTTGTCTGTCCGCTGCTGGATATGCAATAGGTCCTAACACTCAGATTCAAAATTGATCTTTCTTTCAGTGTTAACTGGTAAAAGAATATCGTGACTGGCAGTGTTTGAAGAAATTCTCACTCATTTAATTCAATTTTTGTTTTCTGTTAATATATTTTTGCAGCACAAAGTGATCTGATTCCTCATGGAGGGTTGATACCTGTACACAGCTCATCTCAACTCTACTTCCAACCATTTCTACTGCCTTTCCTCCCACCTTCCCCAATCTCTAGGTAACTTGCCCATTTGCAAAAGATCTGCCTCCTTATATTCTCTTGTGTATCATTTATTTTGTGCTTGTTACTGCAACATCTCAGTCCAGAGAGAAACCAGAGCCATCTTTTAATGACTAAGATACAATACAAGAAGATTAATCTCTGAAATAAACATTTTAACCACCTAGACTTCTAAAAGAGCCCCAAACGAATTGAAGAAGTTGGGGTGAGCTGTATAGGTGACATTCTTTATTCTAAACTATCTTCAGGATGTGACTAAAAAAAAAAAAAAAACATTGCATGTTTAAATTAACCTCATGGTAAATACTCCCCGTATGCTTCCAAAACACCTGCCACATGGCTCTTGCTAAACTCTTAATCAGCTTTTAGAATTCCTCTTTGTGGCTGTCGCGGGTTGCACTGTGATGGTGGAGTTGATGTCCCTAATCAATTCAGTAAGTTTACATGTCGTGGACATTTTGCCAGTGAGGGAGAGTTGAAAGCAACATGGCCTTTGATCCAGTGAATAATGTGGATGGTAATACACCATAGTGTTCTATTGATCCTGAGTTTTATTGGTAACATTAGGCACAAGAATCCACTGCCATTTTATTACACCGTTCAAAGACACTTGCAAAACAGTACTTTCAGAAATACTTCATGAGGCTTAGAATGATGGGTTAAGTGAGATCAAAGAAGGAGGAATATTAGGGAATGTGTAGAAAGTTCCCGGGAATAAAGAAATCTACAAACTAATATTCCACATAACAATAGATGCACAGATATTTGATAAAGTCATTTTTTTTTGTTTTGGGGATCAAATTTAGGATCTCACCCTCACCAGGAAGGTGCTTTTGCTTCTGAGCTAAATCCCCAGCCCTTGACAAAATAATTTTAAACATATTCAGTTGACTCATAAAATTGAATAATTTGTCTCAATCAGATGGAATTTGTCCAAGGAATGCAGGGCTGACTTGGTGTTTAAAAACTGATAGATATATGTAAGAGAAAAAAGGGCAAAAACAGCAGTAAATAGGCACATGACAACCTAGGTACAGTGTGTGGGTACAGTGTATGGGTGCTTTCAACGGAATGCAGAACTTCCAAAGTTGATTCTCCAACCACCTCTTTCCATGTATCTGTCTGCATTAACGGCAGATGATTTTGGATTCCAGGAGAGGGAGATCACCAACAATGCTTAGACTATGGCATTCCATTTCTGGGAATGGACCCTAGAACCCTTAAAAGGTATGACTTAGATTTTTTTTTTCTAGAAAGGTTTTTTGCTTTGAATATGTACATTGGAATTTCTTTTCTTCTTTCAATTCCAAGCAACATCATGACTCCTAATATTCAGCTATAAATACCTCTGCCTTTTCTTATATAAAGAGAAGTTTCTCAGGTCTTTGATGTTGGGGAGAAAGAGGAGAGAAACCTGTGATGCAAAAGAGCTTCTTGGCCCCTTCTACCAAGATTTCCCAGGACATTTAAAGGCCTAAGGCATCTGAGCAAACTCTCGCTATTTTGAGACAATGAAAGGCCAGGTGGTGAAGGCCAGCTGAACACTTCTGCTGCTTTGGGGCTGTATGCTGTGGCTTGTATCACTGTGGGAGGATAACTATTATTCTGCAGACAGTAATAAGTTGCAACACCTTCAGACTCCAGGCTGCTGATGTTGAGAGTGAAATCTGTGCCAGATCCACTGCCACTGAACCTCGATGGGACACCAGGATCCAAATTGGTTGCATAGTAGATTAGACATTTAGGAGCTTTCCCTGGTTTCTGCTGAAACCCAGCTAACCATTTGCTTATGTCCTGACTTGTCTTGCAATTGATTGTGACTGTCTCTCCTATGGATGCAGATATGAAGGAGGGAGACTGGGTCATCTGGATGTCACATCTGGTACCTAATGCTGAAAACAAAAAAGCAAACATTCACATAGCTGAACATGATAAAAGAGAACATTTCTGAAGAATTAGGCAGCACTGAGCACATTAGGCTGAGGAAATGTCCATTGTTCTCCCTCCATACCAGGGATCCAGAGCAGCAGGAGCCCCAGAAGCTGACTGGAGACACTCATGTCTGCGCTGGGTCCTGACTGGGAGAGACTCCTGCTCTGGGTGTAGCTGGTTCATTAAGTAGTCTTTGAGGCAATGGGCTGTGCTGTGGTCACATGCAAATCAGCAGGGCTGGCACAGCTGCACGACAAGCTCATCTCAGGGATGAGGCACAGAACCAGGGTCCGCAGCAGCAGTGTTACCAGATCAGTTAAAGAGAACGGATTTCCCTATGGAGAGCAGGTTTCTCCCTTTAGGATGTTTTGTTACAGAAAAATATTGGAGAAATTACTGAGATCCTAAAAGGAATCTGAGTCTACATTTGTCATATGTTTTGCAGTTAGGGTTGGATAGAGGAACACCAGTGTTCAGAAAAAAGCACATGTAGCAATAAATCTTAT